>VZTV01069673.1:3076-22483 GCA_013400875.1 Anhinga rufa | reverse complement strand
GATTCACGTAGTAGCTTTAAAAAGTCATGTTACTGTGTATGCCAGCTGTCTTAAACAAAGACAAAAAGATGCGTAGCCTTAAAGGGCTGGATTAGCGGATCAATTCTGAATTTTGATGTTGTAGAATGGGAGAAGGTAGTCTGTGTATCTTTCTTCTGAAATTTTACAAGGAGATACGTAGAAACGCCTTATGGAAACAGCAAAGCAGCGCATGCACAGTGCACTGTGTGCAGTAGTCCTTAGCGGATATTCTACATAAACCCAAACCCCAGTATGCCTCAGGCTGTAGCGTTTCCCAAGTTCCTTTAAAAAAACTGGTAACAGAATTGATGTGGGGAGGAGGGAGGCAGGGCGGAATAGTAATTCTGGCTGTAAACTGGAGTGAATAATACAGCCTGAATTAGTATGCTAGTGCAGAGTCCTTCCCTAAGTGCACAGGAGTGTAAGAAGCTGTGCGCTGAAAGACTTGCTATTCTGGAATTGGGCTGGAAGGTAACTGGTTATGCCGTTGAAGCACACCTTTTCTCTTTGTTTTGATAAATACTTATTTACAGACACAGCAAAACTGCTGCTGTCACCCTCTTATCTTTCCCAGTCGTTTAACTAACCTTTGTGTTTTTCCTAGTGCTCTAACTTGGATTTTCTGATTGTGTTGTGAGTGACTGTCATCCTTTTATCTACCGCATACTAATGTTGGGAAGACTCTTTCCTCTGTGCCTAGTCTAGCTCTTACAATGTGCTGATATTTATGAAACTCTGGCCTTTCATTGCTGATTTCTAGATCTGCTTCATCGAGGAACGGGGAATATATTTTACCCATTTTGTTTATTTTGTTTTGATCTATGATTTTTAGATAGGTGAAATCTGTTACTGCAGCGGATGCTAAGGTCATAGGCAAGTCTTTTCAAAGCAACCTAAGCTTGTTTGTGCTATGAAAGGTGCATCCATAGATGGAGAACAATTTAAAAAACCCACAGATCAGGTATAAAGACACTAGCTGCTTGCTTTCCTCCCCAAAACACAGATGATGATGCTCCTTTGTGGTGACGTGGTGCGGGCTGAATTCCAACAGCACTTAATTGGCTGCCTAACTCAGGATGTGCAGTTGCTTGCAAAAAGCCAGTCTTAATTTATGGCTCATCACAGTTGATTTCCTTTTGCCCAAATTGAACAGTTGTATATCTTTTCAATCAGTGTCCTGTGATTTCTGAATCACTGTACGATATTCAAGATTGCAGATTGATTAGAAATTGTATCTTTAGAGCATTCTCTACTCATTCATTTAATGCTTCAATAATCTGCAAATAAGCTAATATTTTAAGGACTACTTAACAACTTATTTTTATCCTGTGAGAGAATCCTTGTTTCTTATTCCTAATTGTATATTTTGGTTCTGGATAGTGAGTATTGACATGAGCGTGTCAAATTTTATTGACAGAACTGCTTCTTGAAACTAAGAATATTTATTGCAAGAGAGGAAACTCAAGCTAGGCAATATTGCCAGCGTTCATGTTAGACATTTATAATTCTGAAGGGAGAGTTTGGAAAAATTTCCGAAGAGCTAGATTTATCTTACGTATTTTTCTGAGTTTTCTTTTTCGTTTACACTGTTAATTTATTTTAAAAAAAATAAAAACCTATGCACATTACTGTAAGTGGATGTGAAGGTACAGATTTGCTGCTGTAGACCCATTTGAGATTTCAGTTCTCTTGTCTTTTAATTTCTACATGCTTTCTCCCTTTTTATTTCTCATTGGTTTAAGTTCATGGTAAAATTAGCAGCATGTGCTTTCTGACAGTGAAATTCCTGAAAGTGTTGGCATGGAATTGCAGTAATGTGTTGTGGCTTGGGCCCCTCGCAGGAGTGTATCTCGCAGTCAGCCGTGAAAACCAAGTTCGAACAGCACACTATCAGAGCTAAACAGATAATAGATACTGTGAAAAACATTATGGACGCCATAAACGTGGCAGCAGCAGAGAAAAGGTAGGTTGGTTGGAGGGCTGGTTGCCTTTGGTTTATCCGGATCCTCTGAGGAGCCGTGTCTATGCTGGTGATTTTCTTGGGCCATTATGGACTTTAAAATCCACTTTTCCCGCTTGGTAAGAAATAGAGAATTTCTCTGGTGTGTCAGTCTTACTACTCTTCACTTGCACCGCTCAGTCTTGTCCTTGGTCTGGGACTTCTGTGTAGGCATCTTGGTTTACGTTGTTATTCTCCGTTACCGACTTAGAGTTGCAAAGGCAGCCTGTGGGTTTTGAAATCTTTTTTCAAAAATACTTGACGTTTTTCTAGCTGTATCCAGCATTTCATAAGTGATGTTTGGGCCTGCCTTACCTAAGTGTTTTGTTAACAGTAACGCTGAGAAAATAAATGGGAGGCTGCAGACACTTTAATTTGCAAGTGCTTAGAATACTGTAAGGGTTGAGAAGAGCCCAAGCTAATAGAGGCTTGGCCTCTGGCCCTTTCCAGATTGTATCCTTAAATATCTTTATTCTCTCTCTGCTCGTGTAATCCTTTTGGTGCTAATGAGAGCAGCTCATCTACTCTGTCCGAGAGCTCAATAGATTCTTTGAGGTTTGCATATGTATGTGTGTGGTCCTCACTTTTGTTGCTGCCTCTTGTCTCTCTTGTACAGGGTGAACTTGCTGTCGGGTTTAATCCTTTCCATCCATCTCCTTCCTGTGTCTGTTAATAGTGTGTCTTCATGTTTCAACAGACTCCACTGTGCCTGTCAAACACACTCATCCTCCTGAATATGTCAGCTTTTACAAGCTCTGTGTTTACGTACTAACTCGTCTCATGTTGTCAAATCCTGCGAAAACATGCTCTGAAATGTTTGAAAATATTCTGATATTCTGCTTCTTTCTGTCAGTTGACCTGCCCAAGCCTGCGTAGTGACCCCTCTTAATCTGAATTGCTGTTTGGTGTTTCTGCTGGCCCTTCAAGATACCCTGCTTTAGATTTTAAGCAACTTTTACTTAAATGATAGGTCAAGGACTTCTGAAGAGAGTTGTTTGTGACAAGGTTAATTTTTGCTGCCTCCCCTTTGCTTTGCAGGGTCATCAGACCCATGTCAGTGTTAAGGAAGAGCTGAGTGGTGCTGGTGAGCAGCAGTAGGACAGTTTGATCAGATTTATCCTTTTTTATTTTCAAATCAGGATAGACTAAGTATTAAAGGCCCCTGATTCCTTCCCCCCCCCACCTTTTTTAGTTCTAATTATGTACAATGGTAACAATTCCAACTCCAAATGCTTTTGTAAGTGATAAGCCAGAAAGATTTTGTAAGTATTTCAAAACCCGGTAATTTGAGTCAACGTTTGATCAGTGCAGCCTTTAAATGCGCCTGTAAATTGAATATCTACATTGCAGTCGTTCTGAAGCAGTGCCTCTACTTTCTTCAGCCACTGTCACTGCGGGTTCTTTCTGGTTGCTCAGTAAACCATCAGCTAGGTGGTCCGCGCCTGATTTGGGGGCTTGTTTCATTACTGGGAGAATGCCTGCTGGTGATGGTGATCTCCTTTCTGCCGTGTCAGAGTGCAGTCAATGGAAGAGCGAGAAGATCAGAAGGATAGATTGGACTTTGTTCGAAATCAGCTGAACATTTTGACAGAAGATACTAAGGAAAAAATCAAACGTGTTACTGAGGACGTAGAAAATAAAGTAAGTGATGGCAGTGTGAAAAGATCTCCCAGATTCCAGTGTTGTCCCTTCTGTAGGGCAGCTCCTTTAGGTGCCCGTCCACCTTAGAAAGTGCGTTTGAAATGTCTAGTAGGTTCCTTTTCCAATATTAAAAAAACCAAACCCAAACCTTCGGAATGGCAATCCTTCCTGGCTATCAGGTAACCGAGTCGCTTACTGTAACAGTTAATGCCGTGGAAAAGGTAGGAGAAACATTTTATGTATTTACCGCATTCTTCCAGGTTTCCTCTGCCATGACAGATGAGATTTGCCGACTTTCAGTTTTGGTTGATGAATTTTATTCAGATTTTCATCCTTCTCCTCAAGTATTGAAGCACTATAAGACAGTAAGTTTTCTTGCATGGTTTGAAGCCAGGCTCTTTCCCTTAATTTCTAGTTCTGTATTTTCATAATTTGGGTAGCATTTGATGTGACACTTTGTTTAAGCATTGCAGGATTTTTGCCTTCTGACATATACGTATCTCTGTTTACTTAAAACTGGAAAAGGTTGAAAATATTTTCTGCTTTGTTTTTTGGAAAGAAATTAATTTTCATTTCAACTGTCTTTTTACTGGAGCGCCTACTGGAACTGGCATCCTGATTTGTAGTCCTCGCTTCTAGTAAATAGATCTCACCTAAATGATTTTCATCAATGCTAGAATGAAATAGGTCANCCCCCTTTAAGCACTGGAAGGCCGCAATAAGGTCTCCCCGCAGCCTTCTCTTCTCCAGGCTGAACAGCCCCAGCTCTCTCAGCCTGTCCTCATAGGAGAGCTTGCAACACTTTATAGGGTTTTTTTGTTTGTTTGTTTTAAAGAAAAAAAGGCAGTTTTTACTAAACTTCTATAAATTCTTCCTCAAACTTGGTATTTGAAAGGAGCGTACACCTGCGAGTTCCATCTTTTGCCTCTGATGCTCCGACTTTGGTGCTAATGAATGACTGCTGTAACTCCCACCTGTTTCAGCCCTGCTGCTCATCCGGGGGCGCTGGGTGCTCAGGACAGCCTGTGCTGGCCTGGCTCTGCCGGATGTCCGGAGCAGACCTCCCTTCCAGCTGATGGGATGGGTTTATCTCTGGGCAGAGCGGTGAAATTGGCTCCCGTCAGATGACAGCAGTAAAGGCTTTGCAGGGCAGCGTGGTAGCGGTAGGCTTCTCCATGTCACAGGTTATTGAAAGTACGGGCTTTTCCATATGCCTTTGAATGACTACAGCCCTACAGAAACCTTTCCTGTGTCACTTTAATTAGGTTTTCAGTCACAGTGTGCAATTTAAAAGCACGGTATTTCCATGGTAACATGCTTTTCCACCACAGAGAACAATGCTTAGTGTTTAACGTTTCTCTGCCCTGTATGATGTAATTGATTAACTAAATATAAATTGATGAGCGTATGTTCTTTATAAAACTTCAGGAACTGAACAAACATATAGAAGATGGTTTGGGAAAGAACCTGGCTGATCGTTGCTCCAGCGAAGTCAATCAGTCGATGCATCAGTCGCAGCAGGAGATAATTGGTAAGATGAGGAAGGAGGAATGTTAAGACTTTTTGTTTAGAGGAAGACAATTTAAGAACACTTACTTTTAAAAGAATTTTCTTTCTGATCGTGACTTAACGTTAACGCTATAAAGCGATACAAGAAAAGCCGTCCTAGATCAAGACTGAGTAGCCTGTCTCTGATACTAACCAGTAAACAGGTACGTGGGGAGAAGAATAAAGAACCAGGGTAAATACAGTGATCCATCCCCAGTGTAGGGACTTCTGAGCCAAGACACTGCAGCTGGGTTAGTGGCGTAAGCAAGTAGTAACGCAGCTGTGCTCTGGGAACTCGCCGGATCCTTCTTTAAACCCATTGAAACTTTTGGCTTCCACAGCAGCTGTATGAAGTGCGCTAGTTGTTCAGTAGTGTTTCTGCAGTAGAGTCAGATTCTGAGCGCAAAACGGAGTATTCGTGCACGCCTTTTTTGCTTCTCTCTTTTTTTTTTTTTTAAATAAGTAGTACCTTCTTGCATATCCATTTCTCTTCTGATCTGCTTCTGGTAATAAAAGACTCAGAGCAAGATCATGGAATTACATGAAGCCTTCTGTCATCTTGGGCAATAACATTGCCTTTTCTGTACGGCACCTCAGAACTGCCGGATAAACCAAGCTTTTCTTGGTCCAGCCCTACCTTTTGACCACCGATAGAGGTCTCTCAGTTAACTGGACCATTTTTTCCAGCGGTGTTTTCTCTACAAGTTGGTTTTGTGACCATTTTATCAGAGCAATAAATGGCCTGCTCTGTTAGGATCAACACTGCTAAAATGCCCACTGGTTTTACAAATAAAGGAATAAAACACCCAGTTAGTTCAGACTGTCGTAGTTCACAGAGCTGGCCAGCAGAGCAAGGGCGCTACTTGTGAACATGCTTTTCATGTTAACTCATCTTTACTGTTCTGTTTTATTTCTAGAAAATCTGAAGCCACTGTTGCCTTCCGGTGCTCAGAATCAGCTCCACTTGCTAATTCCCTGCAGGAGGTTTGACCTTAGCTATGATCTGAACTGTCACAGTCTGTGCGCAGATTTTCAAGAGGATATCATGTTCCACTTTTCCTTGGGATGGACTTCGCTCGTAAACCGTTTCTTGGGCCCTAAACAAGCTCAGAGAGTACTATTGGGACTAGCGGATCCGAATTTACAAGTGAGTGCCTGATTACGCTGACGTTTTAAGTGCCTTGTTTTGCCTTGATGAGAATATATCGATTCTTACTGGATTTGCCTCTACTATTTACATGCTTGCCGCTACTTTCCCCTAGTCCCTTTGTGTGAAATATATCTGGTGAGGGTTTTTTTTTTATAGGATTATATTCAGGGTGAGAACAGAACAAAAAGCCTTTCCCAAACTTACCTCAGCTGTTATCTGAGGCTTGTTTTCTTTGGGTTGAACCCTTTGGGTAGCCTTCTCATTTGTAACTGTGGGATCCTCGCGGCAGAGCCAGCCCTGTGCAGAACCCTTCTTCTAAGCCAGTCCCTGTCGAGCAAGGAACCGTCAAAACCTCTACCGCTTACCGGGAGCGCTGTTCAGGCTTCAGAGTTGCCTTTAAGTAAATCAAACCCTGAATATATGAAAATAAAATAAAACCAGTCTGCTGTGTAGTTCCTTAATGCTTTTTACTCAGGCTGCCATATTCCACTCTTCTAGATCCCTCATCCTTTAGCTACCACCCCGTCTGCTGCCAGCCTTCCTGCCCTAACTCCAGAGAACGTTTCGCACGATGATTTTATGGTTCCTTTGGTAACGAGTTTAGCTTCGCTGACATCACGGACCTCTATGAGCATCATCGTTGTTGGCGGAGTGGCAAGTAGCTTTAGCAGCATTCACTGTACTAGAAGTGATGGCAAAGGCGGAGCCGGTCTTTCCCGTTTGTGCAACGTGAAGCGTGCAGCGGAGTTAGTAACCGTGGGCGGGAGGTAGTACACGGGATACCGCAGTGAGAAAATTAGTCTAATTACTCCGAGCGCAGTTGGACGTATTCTCAGTGACATACGTCTGTGTTCGCTTTCTGAATTAATGGGTGACTCGATGGCGCCTCACTCAGTTTGGATTTAGCGGGAGCTTTGCTTTCTCCTTCCTCCTTCATTAAAAAGCAGCCAGGGTTTTGAAAGCTGGGTATTCTCTATGCCGCTGGGGTGCCGGCTTGTTTGAATATAGCTGTATTGCTCTGCAATAGTAATACAGAAATAATATATTTTCTTAAACTAATCTGGTGAAAGGGCCATGAAGATGATTTAAAAAACGGGTGGAATTGGATGTTATTCTGTAGGGCAACTTCCTTAAGCTAACGAAGAATCCTCTTTTTCAGATTTGGAGAACAGTAGGCTGGAAACTCATCTCTCTTTCCTTAAGTATGTATGGCTTGTTGTATCTTTATGAGAGACTAACTTGGACCACTAAAGCAAAAGAGAGAGCCTTCAAACAGCAGTTTGTAAACTATGCTACTGAAAAGCTGCAGATGATCGTCAGTCTAACAAGCGCCAATTGCAGCCATCAGGTGCAACAGTGAGTATCACGCTGGTGCTGCCCCTCGCCGGGGTAGGCGATCCCTGGGAGCGCGGTACTGGTGTCCGGGGAGCGGGGCCGGGCTGCGCGTGATGCGGGGGCAGCCGTGGTGTCCCTGGGCCTTTATTATGGGGGAGTCTCAAGAGAGCTTGAAATCGCCACCTACCGAGGCCAACGCGGACATCTGCGTGTGCCCGCGCGGGGGTTAGTGCGAAGGTGCGGACTCTGTGAAGCCGCGGGAGCTGGCTCGGTTGCGGCGGAGGCCGGACTGGTCGGCCTTTAGCTTGGCACTGAACCGGCCCCGAGGCACCGTGAGGGCGAGCACTTGTTCTGCCTCAGGGCTTGGCACCGGAGTTCTGAGCAGCCGGGGCCGGCTCTTCTGTGCCGCCACGGAGGGACTCGGGAGCCTTTCTGAACTGTTCCTTTTTCATCTTTTTTCTAATGTCTCTTTCCCAAATACTTTTCCACCCGTCCCTGCGAAGTACTGTCTGGGTGATTGTCTCCCTCAGCCTCTCCTGTTGAAACGGTTTGTTTTGATGAAATTATTATTTCAGAAAATTGGGCCTGCTAAATGAGACCTCTAACCACCAGGGTGCAGAACACCTCTCCTGTGTAGCCCAGGGAATACTTTACTAATACAAAGCTCAGCAGAGGAAAGAGAATCATCCCCGTGTCCAGCAGCCGTGTGTCTCTGTGAGGACATGGAAGAGCTGGACTCAAACCAGTGCTCCAGCGAGGTGAAGTAGAGAGGAGAGGCGGTGTCTCCCCTCCCGTGGGCGAGCCTGGTTGCTGGCCTGGGGTGGTAACTGGGTTTCCTTCCCTTTGCGCAAGGAGGAGTCTCGGAACTCAGGCTGGGAGCAGCCGGCGGGGGCGGCGAGTAGGATCGACCGGGTGCCCGAGCAGGCCTGGGGCGCTCCTCGCCCCGCAAAGCGCCCGCGCGCCCCGTGAGCAGGGGCGCAGCGCGGTGCGGGGCGGCACCGGCCAGAGCCCCCACCCCGGGCTTGTGCCTGCTGTGACGCTCGATGAAACGTTGCTAGACGTGGTGTTGGCGTAGACTGAGGTGCATTTTGTGTGTTTAAGGTTTTCTTTTTTTAATTTAGAAACCAAAATGCGTATTTCTCCTGCTTTCCGCTATTCTGTATTCCTTTACCAGCTGGAGCCTTTGATTGCCGTGTTCTACTGCACACTGCAATGCCACGCCATTTTTATTATTATTTTTCTTAATGTTTGTTTTTCTGTCGCGCAGACTGCTGTAAACCACGATTACAAACTTGTTTTCCCCTTAGGGAAATGGCCACTACCTTTGCTCGGCTCTGTCAGCAGGTGGATATTACCCAGAAAAACCTGGAAGGGGAAATCGCGAGGCTTTCCAAAGAAATAGATCAGCTGGAGAGCATACAGAGCAGCTCCAAGCAGCTACGGTAAGTGCGGCGCCTGGCCACGGCAAAGGCACCGAGGTCGGTGCTTGCCGCTCCTTTCGGGTTGAAACGAGGCGGGCACGGGTGCGGAACCCAGGCGGCAATACCCATTTTCTGTCCTTGTAACCGAACAGCTCTGGTGAAGTTAAATAAACGTATGCTTCTACCTCGGTGAATGAGCAAAGCTCCACAAACAGTCTGTCTTAGATGGTCTTTACCTCGCTCTCTCTGTTGTGGGGCAGAGGCGGCTTTCTCGATGAACCCCAAAGAGCGCTCCCCGCAGAACGCGAGAGCGCAGCTGCTCCCTGGAGCCGCCCCGCGCAGCGCCTTCTCGCACCAGGGCAGGTGCTGGCTGAAGGGGGACTTGGGGCGGTTTAGGGACTTGGGGGCAGCCTCCGCCTGGGGCTCTTTTCCCCCTGCCCTGGCTGCGGGGCTGCCTCCGGGCGATGGGACGGGGCAGGGCGCTGAGCAGGGCCCGGCGGGGTGCCCTCCCGGGAGCCGCGGGACCTCCCGGGTCAGACAGCGCCGGAGAGGCCGGGAGCGGCGAGGAGGGAAGGTGGGAGCGGCGAGGCTTCCCCAGTGCCGCGGCTTTCGGGGGTAGAGGAATAGAAACTATCAGCGAGGCCCGTTCCGCCGCCTTCGCCAGGTTACTGAAGTGAAGCCGGTGCTTTTTTGTTTGTTTTACAGGAACAAAGCCATCCACCTGGAGAATGAACTAGATCGCTTCACAAAACAGTTTCTTCAAAAGAGTAAATAAACCATCGTTGCTAACTTTCCTGGTGATCCTTTGTAGGACTAAGTAGAAGTTTTACAGGTGACACTTCTCCTCTGTGGAGCCACATGAAATGATTTATATTTTAAATGTTACTTTGGTGACACTTTGTTAATTATTGTAAAACTTGGGCTGGACTCTGATGGTGAACCAAACCGAGGAGCCGTGGTACTTACTCTGTTACGGTTGTTTGGCAGATTTTTGAGTTGAAAATTATCTTTAAACACTAAATTTCTTTGGGCACTTGACAATAAACCCCCCCCATCTTTATTGCTTTTCAGTAGTGTTTAGCAGGGGCATGTCCTGCTTCCCGGCAGCCAGGCGCTGAGGCAGGGAGGGCGAGCTTACCCCCTTGCCGCCCCCTCCTGCCGCCAGGCGCTCAGGACGGAGCCAGGGCGGGAGGGCGCCGCGGTGCGGGGGGCCGAAGGCCCTCTCCTGGGGAAGCCCCTGCGGCGGGCCGGGGCAGCGCTTCCTCTTCCCGAGTGGAAGCGAGGTGCCGAAAGGCCCCGGCTTGGCTTCCCACCGGCTACCGCGTGGCGACGGGAGGGTGCTGACTAAGTGAAAACAAGCTTTTTGCGCGGTGGGTGGGGAAGCTTGGGGTGTCCGGCTTGAGCTGGAGCTCCTGCTGCTGGGCCCAGAGGGCAGGGAGAGGCTGGGGGTGACTGGTGTGACTGGTGTTACTGGTGCGGGGCCCTGAGCAGTAGGCCCGGGCTCTCCGAGGTGGGCAGGTCACCCTCGCTCCCCTCCAGCAGGGCAAAGCCTCTTTTTAAAGTGTTTGCTGGCTGTAGTCATTGAACACCCGCTGTTTTCTAACTAGACTTTTTAAAAGTTAACTTATTTTAAAAGAGAAAAGCCTTTTCAGAGTATTTATATATTTTTATGGAAGCGTTAACGTGACTAAATGAACTATTCAACTTTAAAGCTAAGCTGTAGGCGTCCGCTGCCTTCCAGTAACTAAGGGCTATCTTCAAAGCAAGCGGACTGGAACCCCCGACGCTGGCGGCAGGGAGTTATTTGGGGGAGAAGAGCTTGGTTTTGCCAGCCGGTGCCGGGGGGTCGGTGCCAGCGGGAGCGCGGCTCTCGGGGAAGCGCTGTTAGCGCGGGGGGCGGCGAGGGTTTTGAGGGAAAGCGGGACATCCAACAGCGAGCGACCGCCCGGCCTCCGGGGGGTACAGCCGAAGGGGGGTACAGCCGAAGGGGGGTACAGCCGAAGGGGGGTGCTCTTTCTCTGAAGCGTTTTTATGGATGTTGTGTCCAGATGCAACTTGACATGCATGTGTTCTACAGTTATTTATTAAAAAAAACCTACTCCCCCTTGGCTCTCGTGAGTTCTTTGGCAGCGGCGCGAGAGGGGCGCGCTGCCCCCAGCTCCCGCGGGTAACCGCGGCGGTCGGATTAAAGCTGCCGCTTCTTGCGGCCGTACCCATCAGGGAAAGGGTTTGGGGTTGGAGAAAACAATGAATGCTGCGGGGAAGGAGCCCGTCCCCGCACCCCGTTCCCCACGCGGGACTGGTGCCTCGCCTCCCGCTCCCTTCGCCGCAGCGGGGACGGGCTCCCCGTCTCGGGCAGAGGACATAAAGCACGGCCAGGCGGCTCTGGGGGGCTCAGGCGGGCGCGCTGCCCGCGTGACGTCCTGCTGCCCCGCGCGAGAGCGAGGGGCTCCGCCGTACGGCCCAGCGACGCAGCCACCCGTGCCGGCTCTGGTTAAAAGCACTTTTTATTGGTTACGATATCAACTCATGGCAACATTTTTCACTGAGCCACTGTACAAATACAAAGAAAAAAAAGATCCATCGTGGAAAAAAAAAAGAAGCTATAAACAGAGTTCATAGCGAGTGATTTTTTTTTTCACAGGGAAGTCTTTTTACAACAGCACTGTTAAAGAACAAATGGCACGAGTCCCTGGTTTTTTTTTAATAGCTTAAATAAAAGCTTTAAGACTGTTTCTGAATACATACACAATCCAAAGGCAGTGCAGAATCACTTCATAATTGGTAACATTACCAAAGTTTTCCAAAGTAGTCAGCAACAATTAAAAAAAAAAAAAAAAAAAAACACCCGCCCCCCCCAAACCCCCCAAGAAACCTAGCTGATGAGAAACGCTGGAAACCAAAGGCAACTCAAGATCGAGCACGGTCAGAAGCATTTCGTTTTGGACTCCTTTGGATGTAATATGTACTACAAGTGTTCAGATGCTTTTATTTTTAACAAAAAAAAAAAAAAAAGGAGAAAAAACACAAGTAGAGCACCATTGTGTAAGTAAAACAAAGGCTTGAAATACCTAAGACTATTCCACCGAAGTCCATATTAGTTAAAACCGAAACATACTGTGTGGTATAAGAATGTCAGGCACATGTAATCTGTTATCAGTTATATCAATTAGTAACACTGTTCACACATTTACCATAACAACACTGCATCAACATTCTGCATGTATTTTACATAACCAGCAATTGGAGAAAAAGGCTCGTGGTGCCGCTGAAGTGTAGGAAGCAGTCTCCCAGCATGCAGGCCAGATTACGGTATACAAAGTGCACCACCAACCCATGCTTAAGTACTTTTACAGGAAATGCTATCTCAAAAATCAGTCATTCTGCTACACGACCATTTATACCAACTAGCTGAATTAGCCAATAACTCTCACCAACATCGGAAAGCACAGCACTAAACCTAGCGAGGCGACGGCGTCCTCGCGACGCGGAGGGACCAAGCACTCTTGGAATGTTCTCACAATGTCTTCATTCCACCCTAAAGTAATGGGAACGTCGTTGTGGGACAAGCGGCTACACGAACTGAAGAGTTCACTATTTCCAACCCATGCACTACAGTACGCACACGAGGACCGGCTGGCATGGCAGCCCAGCTTGGCCGAGTCGAGGTCAGGCCCTCTCCTTCGGCGGGGGGAAAGCCCATTTAATCCACGCGCCATTTCAACCGGTAGCTACCGCTGCCACTACGCTGAGCTACCGGGTCTGCCAGACGCTGCGACGCCAGGCCGAGGACAGCGGCGCCTGGGAGGAAGAGGGGCTGGAGGCAGATGGAAACGGGCCCGCGTTACCGGAGGAGCCGATTCACAGCAAGATGCCACGCAGAAGCTTCTTGTGGTTTCCAGAATCTCGGCCAATTGCCCTGCCAACAAGCGGCCGCGGACTGCCCGAGCCTACCCGGGAGCACGGCCAAGCCGGGCGCCCGCCCGAGCTGTGGTCTCTCTCGCAAAGGCAAATCGGCCTTAACGGATGCCGACAAAAATCTGTACCCGAATAGAATGAATCTCGTCACGCGGAACACAACAGTTCCGCTTCCCGAGCCACAGACCCGCTGACTTTTGAGAGGAGAGGCTGGGAAAGGGTTACTCGCCACCGCTTTGGCACGGTGTTCTTAGTTACTCCCTTGCTGCAATGACACAAGTTCTCTGAAATTCAGGTAACGCTGTAGGTTGGCAGCAAGTTAAAGGCGGGTAAGCCGCGCCCGCTCGTGCTGCAGGATCTGCGGTGCAACAGGGAGTTTGCTGTCGCAGGTAGAAGTGACACAAGCTGCATCCTTGAGCCTCCGTCAGCCCACGGGCACCTACCCTTTTCTTTGAGAAAGCTGGGAATTCAGTAAAACCTACGAAGGGTCATTTTATTGCCTTCCTCATATTAGGAGGAGTTTGAGCTTTTACCATTAAAACCACAACCCTTCCAGTAAGGGCATCGATCTTGGAAGGTCTCTGACGGCTGTTCAGAAAAGGGAACGCCCCAGCCTGCGCTCGTTCATTATTTGGCCTCATACAGTGACACGCCTTACATTAAATCTGTCGGCTTTTAAAAAAAATAATCTAAAACTGTCTCCAGGGCAGTAATCAAAGAGCAAACGCCACCTCGGCGGGATCTCGTGTCATCTCTGTACAAGCTCCCGTCGGCCACCGCTTCCCCAGGGGCGCTCGGGCTTCTTCCAGGTTTCCTCGTGCTCCGACAAAAGGAGCCGCCGCGGCCCCGGAGCACGGGTTTGTGCGATGCTTTTGGAAACCTCATCAGCACGTCCTTGGCGTTCCTTGTTCTTTATTTTAACAGCAGCTGAATCCAACAATCGCCCACCAACTACAGCAGTGAAATTATTTGCGGTGACGCCTGTACGAGAGCCCTTACATGCTGACAGCCTACCTGGACGTTTAAGAAAAGTTATATACATTTGTAAAGTTGTTTTTGGCGTTTCGCAAGTAGAAACTAGTTTTAATACCAGAATGTAAAAATGGCACCTGTCTTCGCAAAGGTGGCGACTAGGAAAGCGGTTCAAATTCAAAACACACCTTTACGGAAAAATTTTTTTTAGAAAAACAATATTTTCTTAAAATTCCTTAGTAACAAATTTCCAGGATGATTCACTCAAGGCAGCTGCGAGTTTAAAAAAAAAAAAAAAAATCAAGTGCACCACTAAAAAAAAAATAAACCAAGGCGGCTGCAAGCCCCCCAGAGCTGCTCACTCAGAGCGTAACAAGAATTCCGTGACAGTTCTGTTAACGCAGAGGGATCACGAAGCAAACGGCTGAGCAATTCCCGCCACGTACAACCGAGGGCGATTTTGGTCCTACGCCCGGCCTGCCGCAGCAGGCGTGCGCTCCTCCAGCACAAGATGCGCCTTTTCCTCCCTCTAACGGTGAGCGTCCTGTGACTGACTGGTACATTCGTTGGCACCTCCGCCATTACAGGCATGGCAGGTTTACAGGCACAGCCTGCAAGTGCTGAAATTTAGGATCACGAGTGTCAGAAACTGGACGAATCTCAGCCACAGACCTGGTTTGGCGTATCACAGGATAGCGGGCGCTTCTATCTAGTACCTGACCCAGGCTCCCCGTAACTGCAGATGAGGGCAGATTAACGTTCTCTTCCAACCTGATGATTTAAAATTCACGTTATCTTTAAAATAAGTCACTTAAGAGAAGCCAATAGACTTAATTCCCCTTTCCAAAAAGGCCACAGGCGTTCAGATTCCCAAGGGAGCATCCACCGCAAGCGCAGGCTCGCCGCCAGGCACCAAAAAGTTAAGCAGCCTTCCCCGGTAGTTTCAAATGGGCATCAGTCGCTGGACTGTTCCTATATCTACGCTCAACTGTACTTGATCAGAACCTATCGTTTATAAGCAACTGACATCGAAATCAGAATAAAATCAGGAAGAGGAGAGGAAATGGCTATTTACAGTGTCAGAGGTGCAGAACAAGTAGCATCTAAATAAGCCGCCGTGGCGCAGACCTCTGCGACCACAGGAGAAGCAGCAGGTCGCTAGGTTTGTAGTATGAAGTCTGGAAGGGTCACACAGGTAAGTAAGGTTATTTGGTTCATCCTAAGTTACACAATTCCTTTTTAAATTCACACTGCACATAACTGACAACAAGCGCTTTTGGTTGTGGTATGCTTTGGCAGCCCCCTCGCTTGGAGGGGGATTATAGGCGATTAACTGCACATTTAAATCTTCTTTAAGAATCTAAGCAAAGTCCTCCTGAATGTCTCAGTTTATCGGGGCAATTGAGCAAGCTTTGCGAACACGCCGCTTTCTGCGCGCCGAGCATCATGCCAAATCATTTGGTTAGTGCAAATCAGCTGGAGTTCGTGACGGGCCAAAACTACCTCATTTAGAGCTGAACTGTCGAAAGGAAAAGCACTCGGCCACTTAACGGCAGCAGTGCAGGTCACTGGGCTTCCGCACCCAAGGACTGCGTGGAATAGCTAATGCGAAAAGCTGCAGTAAGGAAGCTAATACTTCTGGAACCGGATTTTTTTTAAATTTTATTTTATCTTTTAATTATTTTTGCTGTTGTTGCAAGTCTGCCTGGCGTTAACTCCTTGGTGTTTGGAGGCCATGACTGCCAATGGATGAACCAGGAACCACTGGCTTGAAGGAAGAACCCCCACGATTACAAATAGGCAAGCAGGTCAAGAAGTGAGTGAATAAGGCGGTAGGTATTAACTGGGAGTCTCCAGGGCCTTTAAAAAAATTCAAATGCCTTCTATTATAAAAACACATACATACCATTGGCTTCGCTTTATCTACAGTAAATTCACAAAAACATTTAGAACAGCAATCTAGTTCATCCACTACAAAACTCAGAAGTGACATCTCGGGTTAAAAGCAAAGCTATAAATGTAGTTCCTTAAAAAATGCGAACATACTTCTTTACATACAGACAAATGTTACATGATTGGCTGCTATAATGTGTATATTCTGTTATGTACAAAAAAAAAGTACAGGATTAGCAGACTGAGCACAAGCAAAAACCCTTCAAGGACGATCTAACCAAACCACCAAAAACAAAAAGACTGGCTCTTAGTTTGTCGGTCACCATGATTATGTGTGCTGGCCCCTTTTAAAAAGTCAGTGATTTCTTCCCCCCTCCCCTATTTCTTCACTTGATTTTTTTTCTAGTTTACAGAAAGCCGTTTTGTGTAATAATCAGTGAATAGAAAAACTTCACCTGCAAATACAAGGTAGAAATGTTATTTCACAGCTATAGGCTGCAGCATTGATCTCTCCAGATCTCAAATGGAGAATGTACATGTTTGGCTCCCAGTTAATTCCAGATTCTGAGAAAACTGTCCCAAGACCCTGTAGCTACAGCCATGCCGTCATCAGTAACACCTAAACAGCTGACACGGTTGTCATGGCCAGCAAGGACACCTGGAAAAGAAGAAGCAACGCAAGTTAATATTCACGGGACGTCCAGGACTTCAGCTGTTACTCTGCTCTCCCAGATGAGCCTTCAAATTCGCTAAAAAAGATGCGATGCAAGATCTAATCATCCTTTTTGTCTTTACCCTGAAGAACTATATACATCACAACAGCTGTATTGAGAAACCCAGCGATGAGGTCTTTAAAAGTACGTACACACAATATCGCCTCCACTTTTCTCTCTGCCCTGAAGACTTCTCCTTCCTTCTGCCCCAAAGACCTCCTCATCCCTACCCAGGCTCTCTACTGTTTCTTTTCCCTTTTTTCAGCAATGCTGTCCACAATTTTGGCCATCAAGTCCTTCCAAAATCACACGCGCTATCTTCTGACAGTGCCCTGGATACAGGGACAACTTTGAATTTCCCTTTTTTTGCAAACCCTAAGGATCAGAAGCCCCCCATGCATCGTGTCAGACCATTAGAAAAGCAGCACTGTACCCTGCCTCTTCCCGCTCTGCTTCCACTTTCCTTCCACCCACTCTGGCACTCGCCTGCTCTCCCAAGGCACCACACCCAGGTCTGTTAGAACTCGGCCTCTCCGTGTCCCTTGAGCACAAGGATGTATCTCCAGTCTGAACAGCAGAATCAAGGTTCAGAACTGAACCAGGCCCCAGCACTGAAGTTACTGTACGAAGCGAGCAAGACGTAGCTCTGCTCTAAACACGCTGTCTATCCCGACAGCAGTGACTAAGTCAAGGACTAAAAGTGCCCGCTTCCCCTCTCTCCCAACAGCAGGAAATTACAGCCCCCAAAGCAAAGAGACCGCTGTAACATGCTACTGCCTCACAACTTCCTCCGATGGGTGCAAAAGTCAATGCAAACATGTAATTTCCTACTACTTCATTTCATACGCTTCAGTGAAGTAAATTTTCTGTAGACCCAACGCAATTTTGGAGGCTGCTCCTTAGCCTCAAGAGCTGGTACCTTCCAGCACGCAGATACGTAATGGCCAATACCCAACATCCTTCTGCTGCTAAGGAAGCAGAACCCCTCAGCTCGTGGCAGTTCCGCATACTCACCTGCCCTCTCCCCTTTCAGGGTATCCCACACGTTGCAGTTGAAGTCGTCATAACCTGCTAGCAAGAGGCGACCGCTTTTTGAGAAGGCTACAGAAGTGATCCCGCAGATGATATTGTCGTGCGAATACATCATCAGCTCCTGATCTGCACGCAGGTCAAAGAGGCGGCAAGTGGCATCATCGGATCCAGTGGCAAATGCATGTCCATTAGGGAAAAACTGGAAGTTTTAATGAAGAGACGGGAGTTTGACACCGGAAAAATACATTGTTCGCGCATTATTTCACAAACATCACAGGACTGTTTTGCCAGGGCGACCAGATCAAGATTTTTATTTTAAAAATTTATTTAAAAATTTATTTTAAAAATTTATTTAAAAAATAAAAATCTGCATGTTAAAAAAAGTCAACATGCAGTTACGCAACAAAACACTTCTACAATAGTACTGGCAACACCTGAACGACTGGAATTTTACCCAGACAGACAGTCCCTGCATGCGGTGTAACAGGAGCCAAAGGGGATGCAACCAACTCCTACAAAAGGAAGGAAAACACGGTTGCACACGTGCGGGCTGCAGGCCTGGGTGAAGTGGTGCGCAACGTTCCGCCTTGAGCTGGTCAGCCAGGCTGGCTCAGCCAAGAGAGGGGGCTGCAAGCAAGCAATCCCACTGCCAAAAAAATCCCCTCCAAATCGGAGTCGTTCTCGCAACTGCCGTATCGATTGAGATGGGAACGAAGAGAGCTCCGCACATCTCGGGACTCAGGTCTAAGTATAGGAACTGTGTTTTTCTACTGGTCATGCTTTCGGTATTTTCTCAGCCCTAATAATTTTTCATGTTTATCAAAACCAGATGCAGCGTAGACTTAGATTTCATTCCCTATTTATCAGAACTTGTATCTTGCAGATCAGAACATAGTGTTACTATGACAGAGAGGAAATATAATTCAGTTTATAAATATTACAAAATTATTCCAGGGATGAATATTCAACGTAAGTACCGAATTTAACTTTGCCTTCCAGAATATTTCGCTGAAAGCTCTTCCCAACAGAAAATAGCAAGTACACTTCCGTTCAGCGAAGAAAGCTTTAAGATGAGGATGCTTGGCTATTTTGCTCCTCTCAGTACGCGGCATTTATCTATAATTTTCAGGTTTTAAACACATTGCCACACTGCAAAAAGCGTCCCTCCTCCTCCATTCTTTGCTTCTTAAAAAAAAGTACAGTCTCAATTACCGAACAAAAACATAGCTGAAACTATTTCGAGAACACTTTAATGCATCATAGCTAATGATAATAATAATTCCGTTATAAACTGGATCCTAAGTTATTAGACAACCTTCTTCATTACATAAAATTTAACAGGGCCTACCCTAACAAAGTAATTGATTTTATATCAAGGTAACCCAGTAGACTGTGAGCTGAATTCATGCAACGATAGCTTTTATCCTCCCCTTTCCTCCCAAGTGGAAATACAAATGATCACTTACACAAACTGCATTAATATCCGACACATGCCCCGTGAACGACTGCCTGCACATTCCATCTCGAATATCCCAAAGCTTCGAGGAGGCATCACAGGCACCCGAAACAAAAGTCCTCATATCCGGACTTAGGGAGAGACTCATCACATCGCCAGTATGCCCAGTGAATGTGGTGGTCTGTTGACCAGTTTCAATATCCCACAAAGCGCTGCAGATAAAGTGACAGCGTTAACAGAATGCGAGTGGTTATTTGAGAGTTTAAAATACATATTAAGGCATCAGAGAGGGAAAAAAAAAAGGGGGG
>VZTV01069672.1:0-14408 GCA_013400875.1 Anhinga rufa | reverse complement strand
TCCTCATCGCATCTCTGCATACCATGACAACATTCCTATATTCCTCCCAAGTGGTCAGTCCATTTTTTCCATATACTGTAAACCTCCTTCCACTTGGGTTTCACTAGAAGCTCTTTGCTCATCCATGCAGGTCTCCTGGCTCCTCTGCTTGACTTCTTCCTCCTAGGGATGCACTGATCTTGAGCTTGGAAGAAGTGGTCCTTGAATATTGACCAGCTGTCTTGGACCCCCCTGCTTTCTAAAGCCCTAACCCATGGGATTCCTCCAAGCAGGTCTTTGAAGACTCCAAAATTAGCTCTCCTGAAGTCCAGGGTTGTAATCCTACCTGCCACCCTGCTTCTACCACGCAGGACCCTGAACTCCGCTGTCTCATGGTCATTGCAGTAAAGGCTACCCCCAACCCTCACATCCTCAGACAGACCTTCTTTGTTTGTTAGTATAAGGTCCATCAGCACATCTCACCTCGTTGGGTCCTCTACCACCTGTGTCAAAAAGCTATTCTTGATGCTTTGCAGGAACCTCCTGGATTTTGCATGCCTCACCTTAAAGTGCAAGCTCAGTTAGCTTTGGACTAATAATTTTGATATAAATATTGTGATAAAATATTTGCTAAATAGCCTGTGTACAATCAGGCTTGGAAGGAGGAGAGAAGCAGCCACAATTTTCACTGATGTGAGATTACTGATATAGGTTAAAACATGGGTGTAAATTCCACTGAATTAAGCAAGACACTTTTGGCCCTCTCTGAAGAATGTAGTCCCACCTAACCACATCAAAACCTATCTGTCATGTTTATGATACACCTATTACATGCTAATTGAAAACATAGTAAGTCAGAGGTATGCAAGTTGCAGATGACACCAAGCTAAGTGGTACAGTTGACACGCCAGAAGGATGGGAAGTCATCCAGAGAGACCTGGACAGGCTGGAAAGGTGAGACCATGAGAACCTCAGGAGGTTCAACAAGGCCAAGTGCAAGGTCCTGCACCTGGGTCGGGGCAACCCCAGGTATCAATACAGGCTGGGGGATGAAGAGATTGAGAGCAGCCCTGCAGAGAAGGACTTGGGGGTACTGGTGAGCAAAAAGCTGGACATGAGCCAACAATGTGCGCTTGCAGCCCAGAAAGCCAACTGTATCTTGGGCTGCACCAAAAGCAGCGTGGCCAGCAGGGCGAGGGAGGTGATTCTGCCCCTCTCCTCTGCTCTGGTGAGACCCCACCTGCAGTGCTGCGTCCAGCTCTGGAGCCCCCAGCACAGAAAGGACATGGACCTGCTGGAGCGGGTCCAGAGGAGGCCACGAAGATGATCAGGGAGCTGGAGCACCTCTCCTGTGAGGACAGGCTGAGAGAGTTGGGGTTGTTCAGCCTGGAGAAGAGAAGGCTGCAGGGAGACCTTATTGAGGCCTTCCAGTACTTAAAGGGGGACTATAGGAAAGATGGGGACGATCTCTTCAGCAAGGCCTGTTGTGACAGGACAAGGGGCAACAGTTTTAAACTAAAGGAGGGTAGATTTAGACTGAATACAAGGAAGAGATTTTTTTTTACAGTGAGGGTGGTGAGACACTGGCACAGGTTTCTCAGAGAGGTGGTAGATGCCCCATCCCTAGAAACATTCAAGGTCAGGTTGGACGGGGCTCTGAGCAACCTGATCTAGTTGAAGATGTCCCTGCTCAGTGCAGTGGGGTTGGACTAGATGACTTTTAAAGGTCACTTCCAACCTAAAACATTCTACGATTCTAAGTTAAAAATAACTTTAGGACTATCTGTCAGCTCACACG
The DNA here is from genome assembly GCA_013400875.1 of Anhinga rufa. Lineage (NCBI taxonomy): Eukaryota > Metazoa > Chordata > Aves > Suliformes > Anhingidae > Anhinga > Anhinga rufa. The sequence goes on along the minus strand of VZTV01069672.1, from coordinate 12,631 downwards.
TCAGAGTAGAATTACTAACAACAGTGAGAAACTTCATTGTTCCATACAGGTGTTTCCTGAGCACTATGACTAATATAAGAGCCACAGTATTGCAGACAAATTTTTGTTGTAAACATTTGCATTGCCTTTATTACCATAGTGCCTGTGTCAGCAGACAACAGACTGATGGAGGCTTTGGCTAGCCTAGGAAGGTTTTGTGGCAGGCACAATACAGCTGGATTTGGGTGAAGGAGGAATGAGTGGCTGTGGTTGGGCCCCACAGGGTCCAAACATGACCTTCCTCACTTTGCTGGTGCATGACACAGGACTGCTGCTGGCATGGAGATGACCACACATATTCTGGGTATCCCTAAAACTCCCCCAAGCTGGATCAGTCCTTATCTATCCCTTTGGAGGATTGTTCTGCAGAGCAAAAACAGGTACAGAGAAGCCAAGGTATTAAATTGGATGCAATTTTAAAATGTCTCTGGACTAGATAATTGCTACTGATGTTTTCCCAGGATAGGTGGGATATATATTTTTTTTTCAGCTGTGGTACACCAACACAAACCAAAGGTTGTTCCTTTTAAAGGACACTGCATTATTTCTGGAGGCTGGATCTTCAATCACTGATTTCATCTTACATATCTGAAATGCTGTGTGTGCTGACACACCACAGTGCTGTACCAGCTCAACAAAAAAATTTAATTCTATCAAATCTGCCAGCTCAGTTATTATGACCCTGCCAGGGAAGCATAAGGTGTCGCCTCCATTTTTTTTAGGTAGGAATCAGGTTCCCTATCTCCAGCTCAAATTCAATGCACACTATGCCTGTCTATATTTGGATTTATTTTTTTTTTTTCAAGGTACCTGCTTACATCCTGGCATGCAAAACCATAGATCAAACTGGAACATGTCGTCTGAATATTTGGGTTGAAACATACTGGTTTGAGTCCTACAGACAGTTGTTTGGGATTAGTCTTGAAGCAGATACCTGTGTTACTTCATCCTGAAACTTCTACAAAGTCATATGTAAAGAACATGTTAAAGGTCACTTAACTTCAATTTGCCCTTTTATTCAATTTGCCCTGCAACAGTATTTGCCTCTTTTATGACACCCTACAGTGCATCTGAAGCTGTCAGGGTGTGATAAGGGCATCCATGCCCATATCTTAAATTCTTTTAGGCTGATGGGATATGGTGATGCCTTTTACATGACCTGCCTTTGGGCAGGTATATAGGCTGCAGCCTGCCTTAGTGCAAGACTTTAGCTATTAACAATATTGCTCCATGCATCTAATGCTTTTTCTTACTAGATCTTGATTTAAACCAGTTTGTGCAGATGATCTGACTTAGTCACTTTGGTGACAAAGCTGAGAAAAATACTAGTTTACACTGAATCAAAGCAAAATTTAATTATACAGAGCCAGGTAAAGATAATTACGGTTTTGACCAAGTGAGGCATTTTTGCTTTTTGGGTTACTTAATTTCAAGTCCATTTCAAACTGTCAGGTAGTCAAAATTACTAATTTTGAAAGAGCCAAGAAGAAAGTTTGCCATCAGAAATGTCAGAATGATTCCTCTGAATTTGATGTGACCTGCATCGACACAGTTTATGTTGGCCAGCGGTGTTACTGATATTATACCGGAATTTGGGTTTTTGTTTCTTGTCTCTTTGAAACTATTTTTGTATTGAAGTTATTATTCTTCAGAAGGTCCACCCAGCTTTTCTCTTCAGGGGCAATTCTGTGCATTTCAAGTAAAGAAAGGATCCCTCCTGCTTCTTGGTCTAATGCTTATTAGAAGAATTAGAAAACTTCCTTCTTGATCTCTCTCTTCTCTTTCCCCCTACCATATCCTTTGCTTTTCCCTTTCAGATAAAATTTGCTCTTGTTGAGAAGCCGTGACTGTATGATGAGGTCTCCTGTGGCTTCATTCTGTGTCTTACAAACAGACCAGCTGCTCTTCCCAAATAGCTGGCTTAATCCTAGCCTAAAAATTCACCCTGAAAAGTAAAAATGAACTTTTGCTTGCCCTGTATCCCGTTAACAAAAGTTCAGCATCAAACTTCAAATGTTAATGCTGAGGACTACCTAATATCTCTGGTTGATCAAGCAGTAGCACCAGTGGAAACACAAAGCAAGTAGGTACTAAGTTTGCATACAGGACATATAGTTCAGCAGCTGAGAATGCCATAACCTTTGCAATGAAGTTATGCAAGTTATGATGAAGTTATCTCTCATGGTCTGGAGATTGTGCTGTAATGGCAACACAGAAATGCAAGGAAAAATTGCATTAGCCTTTTTAAAAGGTTAGTAGTTAAACAGACCTTTGCAAAAACTTGTTTTGCCTAGGAAGGCAATATTCAAATGTAAACTGACTCATAAAATATCATATGGAAATCAAAGTCCTCTTTTATGGTGCTAAGAGGAGGAAAACAGTTTGGAAGGGTAGTGTGGGGATGTTTTATAAATTTGGCAGAAGACAGCTTCTTTCTTTTGGGCTGCCAGAAATGCCTGTGGTGTGGCTTACCTGTATAATCAGGGACTCTGTAATGGATTCACGGGGAGTGCCTGGGCAGGAGGTGCAGCCCTAGGGTGAGAGGATACAGCTTTGCTTCAAGTTCTCATCTCAGGTGAAAAACTGACTTCCACTGACATTATTCTGAAGGCTGCAATGTGGCGACATGAGGTGCCCATAGAAATACAAAGTGTGTGTGAGATACTGAGAGCTTCTTCACATCTTCAGGGAGAGTTTTCCTATCTCCATTTCTTTCCTTCCTGAGTAGACACTGAAATGTCCTTCAGTCCTGCTGTTCTGGTACCCTTCTGTGTTTTTCATCCCTGTTTTGCATGTGTTCTTCCTCTCATCAGTACCGTTCCTGCAACTGCTCCTTGCTACAGGAAAACAGACTATTTCTGTGGCTCCCACCACTCCCCTTCCTCTACCATGCTTTGTTCTCTGCATGCTGAGGTCAGAGTGAACCAAGCCATTGGGACACCCAGGAGCACTTAAACATTGCATTTGAGGACAAGTACGTGGTGGTGAGAGGGCACACTTGTTGCTGAGAACCTGGAATTGGTTTGGAGAGACGAATCCTGTCCTGTCTCAGCAGTCTGTTCCAGTCTTGCCAGTTGTAAATGACAGTGTTTCAGTTTCCTGGAGGTTGACTTCAACCTGTAAAATGTATGGAGACTCCAGTAAAGTTACCTGTTCACTGGCCCAGGTTGTCCAGAGAGGTGGTAGATGTCCCATCCCTGGAAACCTTCAAGGTCAGGTTGGACGGGGCTCTGAGCAACCTGCTCTAGTTGAAGATGTCCCTGCTCAGTGCAGGGGGGTTGGACTAGATGACCTTTAAAGGTCTCTTCCAACCTAAACCGTTCTATGATTTTATGGAATGTTGCCCTTTTGACCAACAGCTTGATTTTAAATCAGGAAAGTAAAGGAAATCTTCAACAGCATGGACAGAAGAGCTTTAGAGATGGGACATTGGCTTTAGCAATTCACTGTCTGCCACTCCATTAAGTAGTGCAGTCATTAGAGGTGTCCAAAAGCAGTGCCGATGCAACAAAAATCACCTATATTTCTGCTTTGTCTATTACAATGACGTTAACACCATAGCATTGCAAGGATTGTGCAATTTGGTGCTTTTTCCATGTGGCTGTTGGTGCGCTACTTTTGCTTGCCTTGCTCCTGAGCCTTTACAGAGGAACATAAAGTGTCATTGACTCACTGTGGCTGTCGCAGCAGATTTTCTGTGAATATTGCAAAAATATGCAAAAATAGATATGCAAAATTAAAAACTGCTTCAGACTAGAAATGATAGAGGAAAAAGTCTGTATCGTGGTAACAGGATGCATGAAATAGCAGCAGCTACACAACTCTGTGATAAAACTGCAGGGACGCTGGAGCATAGCTGTCTTGCCATCTCAAATGGCCACTTCATTAGCTTGCTAGGGCAGCGAGATGTATGTGTAGTCTGGGAGACAACCTAATAAAGCAAATCCATTAAAAAGCATACTGATTACAGACAAAATTTGCCCCAGGCCACCAGATTAATTTTGATAGGACTTGCTTAAGTATATATATATATAGTTGTGTGCTTTTTGGACCCTTTGAGAAACTGGAATTGTTTCATTCACCTGTAGGATATGTGCACTGTAAAATATTTGAGGACACTGGAGTACTGTAATGCATGTTCCAGACTGAGGAAAATGGGGTGATTTACATCTCTTACAAGTGGGAATTTCACTCAAGTTACAGGAAGTAAATGTGATAGAAATTGAGACACCTGCTTATATTTTTTTTAATAGTCCTTTAAAATGATGGGAGTTTTCAGAAAAAAAAATAAAATTGATCAATATATATGTTGGTCCTCCAAGTGTTATTGTGATTTGACATGATGCTTACAATTCAGACAGTGAAATTGCACCAACAAAAGCTGATTGTAAATGGGCAGTTAAGACACTGATTTGTGCCCTACCTGGGCTTCTCCTAAAGCACTGTAACTCTGGCATGTGAAATGGCCAATGCTTCAAAGAGAAACAAGCCTTGAGCACCTACATAAGTGCTTGTGAGGCCAAAGAGTGAAGCAGCGGGAGATGGATGCTGGTTGTTGAAAAAATACAAGGCTGTTAAAAAATACAAGGTGATACAATAATTGCAGAAGTGCCTAAAACATTTGCTAGTAGCAATGAAACAAAAGAGTTTAGAATAAGTTGCCTCTCTGCAAGGCAAGAGTCTCCTGTCAATACCGAGTTGAGCGTAAGTATTGGCAGAGAATGTTGCTATGAAATTGCAATTCATTTTGGGATATTTTTAATATGGGAAAAAGTGGAGGTTTGGATGGAAAAAAATTGATAGGTTAGAATTACCATCCCAGCTCGTTTGGAGGGGGATGCCTCTGTTTCATGCAGCATCAGGAGAAGAGGCTGCTCATTTCTTTCTCTGCTGCCATCTGACCTGCTGCCAGGATAGGGAAGAGGCTCGTTTGTTGTGCTTTGTTTCTTCTGGCTTAAAAGCAGGACACATGCTTTTCTTTTACCTGTAAAAGCTCTGGGTGAAGAATGGTATTTAAAGGTAAAATTTTACCAGATTAAGCCAGAAGTGCTCAGTGTGGATGCTGTCATTGTTTCTTGGAGAAGAGCTTCCCCACCCTAGTTTAGGTAGTAGGTAGCCCTTTGTCCCTGTGGCTTAAAATACCCAAGTCCTGTCTGTGGGGAATGTCATCACACTAATTGACAAACAGTCCTAAGAAATTTCCCTATTTAAAGTTATTATTTTGGAAAAGGGACAGTTGTCCTGTGGGAACAAGCCTGATCAAGAGTTAGATGTTAGTGCAGCAGAAATCAATCCTTAGATCCTCCTCAGGCAAGCTTGCAGGGACACACACATCCCAGTTTTCTTGCTTTGTGTGTGTATTTCTTAAAGAAGCTTTGCTCAAAATGTCATTTCCCTGATTTATCTTACCACACGCAAACTCAGAGGTTCTCTGTATTTTATGAAAAAACCGAGCACAGCTTCATTTTGGAAAACTGCATTTCATCAAGGTGTAATTCTCCCCTGAGGTTGTTCTCAGAGCCACTAAGCACACTTTTGGCATGTCTCTGAATTTGGGAAATAATATGAGTCTGGCTGTTGTCTGCCAGTAAAAATTTTATACACTTACTGTCCTGCTTGGAAATTTACTGGCTGTGATATGCAGAAGATATTGGTTTGTGTCCTCAGTGAGGAGCTTCTCATGGAACACACTGGAGGTGGAACAAGAGACCCCGAGTCAACCTGCTGCTGCTCCTATGGGAGTTTCAGGCTTGCTTGGCAGAGGTGCACATGCAGAGGGTGGGATTACCAGGGTGGTGTGTAACCCTTCCCACTCTCAGAAGAAAAAATCTGACTTTTCAAGACAGCTCTTCCACAGGGTGAAACTTGGCACTGTTGAAACAGGTGCTGCTCGTTACTGTGCTGCTGACATGCGCCTTGCTTAAATTTGAAATGTAGCATTCTGCCATTGGTGCCCGAGGGCCAAGTTGAGGGTAAAACCAGGCAAGACTTGCTTGGTTTGAAAAGCATCTCCTTCACAGTCCCTCACCTCTACAAAGGAAACTGTTCTGAATTTGTCAAAGCCCGGATACCTTTTGTACTTTTGTATCGAACAGGTTTCATATGACAAGTGTAGCTCTTAGAGACGGAAATTCTGTTATTAGGGCACTGACACATTGCTGAATATTAAAAACCCTCTTGCTTTTATAGCTGTCAGGATCAATCTTTCCGATCTCCCCTTCCAGCTGCCATGCTCTCTTCTGAGCTGATTGCTACTTCTGAGCAGGTATGTGGCAGCATCGCCTTGGCTGGCACCGACAATATTGACTTCCAAGGAAATTAAGGTGATTCCGCGTCTCAGGCCAAGTGCTGTGTTTTGTTTTTAATCCTCTCTTCTATCAGTAACAAATGCTGCATGACAGTTTCACCTTTCTCCAAGAAAGAATAGGGTCGTGCACAGTAACCTTGAGTATAGACTTGTCATATCTAATGAGCTTATTAGGGCTTGATCTGTTCATTACCTGGAGACTATTGAAGGCAAGACCGAAATATCTCACAGAGACAGAGTGGGTAGCACACTTCCCTCTGAGTCAGCACAGGGATGTTGCTCAGCACATGTGTTCGAATCGATTGCTGAAGCTGTCATCTGCTTAATGAGACTTACAAAGCTTGTGACTCCTCATAATCTTTAAAACACATGGCACTTGTATGAACAGGCTTTTTGATGGCGGTTTCTTATCCGAAGCCAACAGGATTCTTTTCCATCTGTATAGCAGAGTACTTTTCTTAGAGCCATCAGTCATCACTGTCCAGGGGTCCAGCTGATGGTAAATAAAGGTAAAATTTTCTTTTTCAGAAAGTTACCCTCCCCTTCTCAAAGGATATCCTTTCATGGGTTTGACAGCCCTTGAGTGTCCACTTATAGCTCCTATTGAATTTCAACTTCCTGTGCAAAATTCTTGGGACATAATAGTTACAAGACTTTTTTTTTCCTCAAAGGCCACAGTGTAAGGGATCCTTCTCGACAGTACATGGTAAAAAGATTTCAAATCTGATGAGTGAACTTTAAGGCATGCAGTGGGAACCTGCAGAGTGACTTGGGTGTTGGGAGAGTTAAAATTGGTTGTTGGTATTTTTTGGTTTTGTGGTTGTTTGTTTGTTGGTTGTTTTTTTTTTTTTTTTCCCCAGGAGAAGGAGGACAAAGCAACACAGTTGGCATCTAGAATTAAAGGTGTCCCTCAGTCCGCTCAGCGGGCTATTTTGGGAGGCATAAATGATGAAGCATCATGGCAGAGAGACTAAACTAGTCTATATCAAATGAGAATAGTATTTTTGCAGGCTCTTGCTATCATCAGCAGGTAGATTCACAGGTCCCCATCACCTGTGAGATTTGTATCTTGATCTAAATGGGGTGGAGATTTATATATTAATCTCTTTCACCAGGATTCTCTAGGTCCACACTCAAATTGGCGTGTTAGCAGGAATGCACTGCAAGCACAATGAATGGCAAAACTTGTATCCTTTTGGTATAGTTGCACAGTGATGCACAGTTTTATCAAGTTTTTTGACCTTACCTAAAAATAAGCAAGGTACTCACTGGCATGTTAGTCTTTTCATTTCCTGACCCTTCAGAGGACACGCTGGCAGTGGGAGGATACAAGTGACTTTCAGATGACATTTTATTCATTCATAGCAATGCTGGAATTCCTGTTGAGAAGCTTCCTAAGGATGTTACGTGCATCTGGCAAAAGCTCTGCTTGTGTTTCCTTTGATATATGCCCAGAGCCAGAGCCAGATGCTGTAAATCAAAGTAATTAAAAGTGTTGGGTTTTTTGTAAAAGATAGTTACTGTAGTTCATTTCATGGTTCGGGGGTCAGGAGGGATCTTTAAACATAACTTTGCCTGTGTAATTTGAAGGTGGTTTTGTTTTGTTTTGTTTTTTAATTGCAAGGCTTATTTAATAACTTTGTAGGCAAAAGTATTTTGCAATGACAAACATCTTCTCTTGGGTGTTATCAGCAGCACTTCCTTCACTCCTCAGTTCAGAGTGCTTTAGGCAGAATGGGAGAGGGACATGCTGAAGGAGAATCACTTTGTACTTAGCAGAATTAGAATAAGCCCAGCAAGCACATGGTTTGTGCTTAATTCCAAGAGCCTGAGTCTGATCTCACTCCTACTAATCTCAAAAGGGATTATTCCTGATTTTCACCATGCTGAATGAAATCAGAATCTGGCCCTGAAAGACTATTTGTACTTCAGACATTTTCTCAAGGCAGCTGAGCTGCAAATATAAAAAAGAAGCTTGGCTTCCTGCAGGTTAATTGTTTAAATTTGTCAAGCTAAGTGGACTATAGCTTGTTTAGCCAGGTTTATTTTAAACTAAAGACTTTTTATCCAGGAAACTCTATTGCAAAAACTCAGGCTAGAATCCATTTACCTCTATTGAACTAATTAAAGATGGTAATCAGAGGACCCTCTTTGGTACAACACAGTGCTCTTTATTTGCATAGTACCTTTCGTCTGAGGATATTAAATAACTACTTCATTGCAATTCTGGAAGCCGTTCAGCCAGACAAGTCTTTTTAATGACCTGCAGTGACTCTAGTTGTTAGCAGTGAAGTAAAAATAAGCTGGTACACTAGGTCTCTGGTCCTGAGTGGCATCTGTAAGAAAAGGTCTGCAACCTAGAACAGTGTGAGGCTGTTAGCTGAAAATACTGGGATTTCTGGGGTAAAGTCTGTGACATACCTATCTGCTGTGAAGAAAATTGATCTATATTAGCACAAGTTCAGCTAGTGTTCACTGAGGCAAGTACCAAAGGCAAACATCCAGTTTTGGGGTGGGAAATCACAGGTTGCCTTTAGAGTGTCATGGCCAACTTCTTTACAACCTTAAATTGATATACTTTTTGTTTACATCTTGATTGTCTACATGCTCTTTTTTAAGGCTGTGTTTATATCATACCCGTTTGTATCATGATAAAAGGAAAGAGCACCTTTTCACGGGACTGCTCTAAAGGAAAGTAGTATGTTATTATATACCCATGCATATTCTCAAATGAACAAGTCACATTTGTCATTGCTGCAAAGCACAATTTTGGTGTAGTAACACACTTGCACAGTGTTTTAACTACCTAAACACAGCCATTATAATGTTAGGGAGCAAGATGGGTGGCCTCATGCAATGGCCTGCCTCATTCCCTTTGAAAATTTTATTCTTGAATTCTATTGTCAGCTTTGATTTTCCAATAACTCTCTTTGCTATGACTACTCGAGATGCTTCAAGCTTTAAACTACAGTAGTGCATATAGCAATCAGGGTTGTTAATATTTATAAACACTAAAAGCATGAGGGACATGAGTGACTGAATCAAATGCCTTAATTACTGTCTTTGGGAAGAGATGGTAAATAACTGTCTCAGCAGACTAGCAAAGGGAAATGACAAGGCACATACAAGATTGTTTAGATGACCACGGAGGGTGCTGCATTTATGGACCATAGGATGCATACAGGCCATAATTCACCCAGTGTAGTGAAAAAACACTTAATTCTGGGATACTTGTCCAAAAGGCATAGTGCAGGAAGATTTTACTCACACTGGTTCAGTTATCCCATACAAACATCTGCCTCTGCTGTGGAGCTGAGCCACCTTTTCCTGGCTGAAAGTGTGGCTATGACGTTAAATATATTGAACCAAATTTGATGTACACAGCCGTTTGACTGGAGAATACCCTTAATTTTCTTTACAATGAGTAAGGAAGTCTGCTACTTTATCAAAGGCGTAATTTAGCTTTATTGCTAGTTGCTCCCAAGTTGTTAGCCGTGACTAATGTAAGCCCTGCCTGTCTATCAGCAGAGACTGGAGGAGCTAATGACTGTATTCCTAGAGAAGAGACTTCATTGATTCAAACAGAAATAGCTGGTGAGCGATGCTCTGAGGAGTTTGCATTAAGAATAAAAACCTGGTTGGCTTTGTATAAGGAACCCAGCAAACCATGTAGTGAACTCTCAGTATTTTTCTCTGTTTTCCACAAAAAAATATTATCATTGTCTTTGCAGATCCATGCTTCTCTACTTTTCTATATTCTTTATCAATGATCTGGATGAGGGGATCAAGTGCACCTTCAGTTAGATTGCAGATGACACCAAGTTGGGTGGGAGTGTTGATCTGCTCGAGGGTAGGAAGGCTCTGCTGAGGGACCTGGACAGGCTGGATCAATGGGCCTCATACAACTGTATGAGGTTTAACAAGGCCAAGTGCTGGGTCCTGCACTTGTGTCACAACAACCCCATGCAATGCTACAGGCTTGCGGAAGAGTGGCTGGAAAGCTGCCTGGCGGAGAAGGACCTGGGGGTGTTGGTTGACAGCCAGCTGAACATGAGCCAGCAGTGTGCCCAGGTGGCCAAGAAGGCCAACAGCATCCTGGCTTGTATCAGGAATAGTGTGGCCAGCAGGAGCAGGGCAGTGATCGTGCCCCTGTACTCGGCACTGGAGCTACTGCACCTCGAATCCTGTGTTCAGTTTTGGGCCTCTTATTATGAGAAAGTCATTGAGGTGCTGGAGAATGTCCAGAGAAGGGCAACGAAGCTGGTGAAGGGTCTGTAGAACAAGTCTTATGAGGAGCAGCTGAGGGAGACGGGGTTGTTTAGTCTAGAGAAAAGTAGGCTGTCTACAACTACCTGGAAGAAAGTTTATATTGGATATTAAGAAAAATGTCTTCACTGAAAGAATTGTCAAGCACTGGAGCAAGCTTCCCAGGGAAGTGGTTGAGTCACTATCCCTGGAGTTATTTAAAAGACCTGTATAGATGTGGCACTTAGGGACATGGTTTAGTGGTGAACTTGGCAGTGTTAGGTTTATGGTTGGAGTCAATGATCCTAAGGGTCTTCTCCAACCAAAATGAGCCTATGATTCTGTGATTCACTTGATGTAAACTAGAATGAGTGGCACAGCCATGTAAGCAAATGTACATTTTAGTGGTGGAATGAAACCTCCTGGTTAACTCCGCAACGCTCAGCAAAGCTCTCCCCTCCTGCATCCTTTCCTCTGTGGCAACGTGTGCATCAACCTTTGGAACTTTTGCCTTTCGATTGAATCAAATTGCTCTAAAAATCTCTCCATCTGTATCCCCACTGTAGGGTAAGAGATGTTTTTTCCTTGTTTGTCTCTGCTCTCAACTGGTCCCTGTAAGGCTGTTGCCACAGCAGATGTAGAGGTGGAGAAACTTCCAAATACACCACATGCCAGATATCAACTATACTGCCTTACTGAACTGGTTAATGTTGTTTAGCTGACAATTCTGTAATGTAGGAAAAGCTGCGTATTACTGGGCAAGCACTTCATAATTTTCTGGTATTTCTAAAATGGATGCCAGCACTTGGAGATATTGAGTAATTTTTAATTGAAGGGATATGATTAGTAGGTGATTAGTTTGTGAAGTGCCTTGGATGTATGCTATGTTGTAGAGACAAGCCATCTGGAGTGAGCCTGTGGTTTAGCTTCTGTAATGAGTACCCACAGACTGGGATGCCAAAATGACCAGCTTTTTTACGTAGATGAAGATCTTGAGTAATTCAATTTGTTTTCACAGATCTAAATGAACTAAAATGGGAACATAATTTGGCCCAAAGTTTTAGTTACATGCTCTTAATTATTAAGCCAGAATCATCAATGCATCTTCCAATACCCTTAATTATAACCAGCCACCACAAATCAGACTATTGAGTTCCTTCCTCTGCCTGCAGCTTTTACCAAATTCACTGTGGCCAGGATTTCGCCCTGTTTTGCCTGGACAATCAGTGTGGCTCCCTTAGGTTTTTCTTGTATTTGCTGCTCCTCTAACCTGCAAGCATAGTCTTCTGCCTCCGTCTCGAGGGTAGGCTGGCAGGGTACAAGAATCATAGAATCATAGAATACTTTGGATTGGAAGGGACCTTTAAAGGTCATCTAGTCCAATCCCTCTGCAGTGAGCAGGGACATCTTCAACTAGAGCAGGTTGCTCAGAGCCCCGTCCAACCTGACCTTGAATGTTTCCAGGAATGGGGCATCTACCACCTCTCTGGGCAACCAGCTGCAGTAGTACTGTCTCACTGGTGGAGGTTACTGGGCAGGAGGAGTCCCCTCAGGAATCTGTCTTAGTTACAAAGCCCTTGGCTTGCATTGCTGCAGGGTACTTGGTTGGTACTATTACTGGGTACCTGCAGTAGTAGTGTCTGTGTTGCCAGTCTTGCAGCTGCTGGAATTAATTACTCTAAAATGGAGATTGATTATCAGTATCACACCAAAATTAATCCTCCCTCTTTCTGAAGATATCATTACACAGTCTTCTTGCTGAAGTCTGATCAATCACGGTGATGTACAGCATTAAATCTCGAATCCGAAGTGCTGCCCTGTATCCAATGTATCAAGGAGGGTAGGAAGGAGTGAGGGTGACTGGAGGGAGTGACTGGAAGTAGCTGAAAGAAAAAAAACCTTGAGAAGGCTTTGATCTGAAGTTGGATATCTGCACCAAGGGGGGAGTGTGCTTCTAGAAGGGCACAGTCTGCATGTAAGTAGATGTATTCTATTTGATGTGCTGAGATCAAGGTGTTGGAGCCTTTAACTGCTCATCAG
>VZTV01069671.1:175-16819 GCA_013400875.1 Anhinga rufa | reverse complement strand
ATCTGTCATAATCAGATTTCCTCGGTCAGCTTCTCAGCTCTGTACGTGTCACACTAGTAAATAGTTTCTGAAATCAAATACTCAACTGATAATTTACTAGAAATTAAATCATCTAGGGCTAGACACCTTTTAAAACCAGACTGCCTGAACTGCAATTTCCACTCCCCAAGTCCAATGTAAAGACAAAGCATGAGATTTCTCCATCATATATTGGCTGACATTCTTGACCCACTCAAAATAATTATAAATAAGTAAAATCAGATACCTTGAACTTAAATCACTATTCTTGTCATACTAGGTTAAAGCCCTATATCAGTATTAATTGATCACCTTTCCCTTTCCAGGCCAAACCCAGGAACTCATCATACATATGTTCTAAAGCCACCCACAAAAGACCTACCTGGAGGTACCACAATGCTCTTCCATATTGCATCTAGCAGCCATTTCAGCTGTCTTTGCCTAACGAGCAACCACAGCACATACCTATGTTTTGGCACTTTCATTAAAGTTCAGTCGTGCAAAGTGCTAGGCAGACAGAGAGGGGGCTGATGAAATCTGGGATGTCAGTGGAAATAACTCAGAAAAATCCCACAGCACATATTCGACTTTTAACACATAAGATATACTCTTGGGAATCATTTTGACCATAAGCACTGTATAGAGCTACTTCCAGAGATCAAACAACATACATAACACACACCTAGTTGTTAGGCTGATATAGGACCCTAATCCTGACTAGGTTACTAGGAGCAGATAATGTCCTCTGATGCAGCACTGCCACTTAAATACTTTCATTAAGTAATAAATACAATTTACTGTCTTTTATTGGATAAGTTCTTTCATCTTATTTCACATTGTAATTTGTTTGACAGGAAGATTATGAAGAGTCAATTACATTTTAAGTGTATTGTGTGTTTTTTTTTTTTAATTATCTGCAATATCTGACAAACAGCAGTCTGCACAGTCACTCTGGAGACTGTTTTTCACACCATTTATAATTAGGGCAAATGTGTTCTTTCAAGGTTTAGTTACCAATAAGGAGTAATTTCTTTATAACTGTAGAAAGTCATTGTGCTTGGGGTGTCCAGCAGGACCATGTTCATCAGCATTATTTTTTCAATGTTTGTGAAGTCCCTAAAAGGTCTAGTAAGGTAAAACAGGAAGGCTGTTAATGGATGTCAATGCAAGCAATATAAGATATTTTGTTTCCTGAGCCCTCAGAAGAGCTATAGCTCCAGCTCAAATGCTCCTAGGATCTCCAGGACTTCCTGTTACCATAGCAGAAGTGATAGCAAACAAAGATGAGCCAACACTTTATAAAACAAAATATGAAATATAGCCTAGTTATTATGGGCATATAACTTCAAATAGCCAAATCTTTTTGGCAGGCAGACCCTCCTTATAAAGATTATACAAGAGATATTATTCGGTATTACTTATCCCTAAATATGTGCAAAAAGACACTACACTTGCATGCACACACACACATTTGTATTTGGATCATCTAGCACGATCAGGATTACTGAACCCTTGTAAGTCAAAATACAACATTTTAAAGCATTTCACTGTAGCCAATACCCAAGTATTGCTTCACCCATCAAAATGCAGCCATTTCTGGGGCAGGAGATACCAACCATGTTAATGAATTAACATAACGTACAACAGTTATAGAGACCAGAAGCTAAAACGTGCTACCTCTGGTAGAAAAAAAAATAATGTTGTTAACTAGAAAGCAATTTGGTCAGGGCAGAGTCTCATGTTTTCTATGGGATAAGTTCAGTGAAATTTGATGTACAGAAAATGTCAGGACCCAGTTTTACCTCTGATTCAAAGAAGGTCTTTCCCAAAGCATATTTCTGAAGGTCTCGGGTCCTCAAATCTCATATGGCTGTAGAAAGGCATCTAGGAATGATCTGTCTCCTTGACTAGCCTAAAATGGTTTTAAGAACCTGAGTAGTCCTCTAAGTAGATTAATCACAAACTGAGGATAAACTAGCAGTTACAGGCTGTCTGTCTTTGTCAAATATCTTCAGCATTCCACCCAAAGAGAAAGCACCTGCAATATGGGAATGGCTGTGGGCTTTTACAAAGGTTTGACCTCATCATGTTTCAGTGGGCCTAACACACAGGTATGATTTCTTTGTAGATTAAAGAAGTATTGTAATCAACAAGGGAAAAAAAACATACTTGAAAGTAACAAGTAGCTCAGATATTCATTACTAGCCATTAACCTGATTTTCTAATGAATACGACATTAGGCATTCATTAACAATCATTTGTGTTTATGTGGAACAGTGGCTGTATAATGAAGGTTGATAAATGAATAGAAATGAAACGAGGGAATTTTGGACACTTGTAAAGCAATTAACTTGTTTGGCATTAATTACATATTGAAAAGCTAAATCAAGTACATTTGGAAAGCCACTAGGACAGAGACATGGACCAAGGGTAGATATAAAGACTAGATATAAAAGAAAAGCTTTATTTCTTTTAAATAAAGAAATACAGCCAGAAGTATGGTATTAATGACAAACAAAGTCTATTTCTAGCAAAAAGAAATCGGATTGCAGCCTGCATGTTAATAAAGAAAAAAGTTAATGAAAAGTGAAACAATGAAGCCAATAAAATAACCCCTCACAGTTGACAATGAAGTGCAAACAGGTGGTGAACTAGAGGGTTAATGTTTTTGTTTCTTAAAGAAAGAGCTATACAAGTGCCCACACACTTGAATGTATGCTAATAAACGAAACCACCTAGCAAATTAGATGCTAGAAATAAGGGAATATGGAAGCTCATTTTACAGTTACCAGGACGCGTTCCCTCTAATGAGTTGGTAACCTGATCGTTCCAGACAGTTTTGACTGCATCATTTCTGCTTGGTGTGCCCCCAGCCCTGAAAACAGATGCTTTCCATACCCTTCGCCTGCACAGAGATGCATTAACTCTGAGGATGGCAACACAGCCTCAGCAAACATCGCCCACACATCTCTTTTGCAAGATTAAGACACACAGTATCGAAGATCAGGGGCAAAAGGAGGAAAGAGAAGACTGAAGAGCAAATAATGGGAAAATTTTTGCTTAGCTAGGATTTGCTAAGGCGGGTGTCTCTTTAGCAAAGGAGAAGGGGTCTCCCATGGCATATTGAATTCCTTTCTCCAGTCTCCTTCCACACCCCCATCCCACAGCTCTCAATGAAGCAGTGCCACTTCACCTCCCACAGCAACACCTAGGACAACCCACAACTGCAGGAGCTGCTTCCCTGGTCCTGTCTGCCCTGAGAGCTCACAGGGAGCTCCTGTCCCAGTGAGAAAGGACTGCGAGCAGAGCAGGACCTCGGCTGCCAGAGTGGCCACATGGCTTGACCCAGGAAGCAAAGTGAGACATTGCAAACTGAGAGCCCCTTGTGCTATGGCAGCAGGTAGCAGCTGATGAGAGCTGCCCCTCTGTTTGGTCATCACTCCTCTTGTCAGAGAGTTGGACCTTCTTCCCTGCCCAAATCAGTGACCTAAGTGCTGCCAACTCCCAGCCCTTGCCACTAAGAAAATGGAAGGTCTTCCCTCTGCCTGCTGCTAGTGAGGTAAAGCTAAAATTTTACGTTTGTCTCCATCAAAGACTCATACAGATACTCACAAATCCTAAATTAGACCAAGACACCTGTCAGTAATGTTTCCTGTTTCAAAGAGGTTCAGCAATCACCGAGTACAGAAACCAGCTCCATTCCCAAGTCATTAATAGTCTCTCTCTCTAGTCAAATGTTCTGCCACTGATTCTACTTACAAAATGCCAATATGATCAAACAAAAAAAGCATACAGAAGATTACTTATATTCAGATATTTCTGCAATTAAAAGAGCTTTACTCAATTCACCTGGCAGGTGCTGTCTAAATTCAATCAGTGTTCTGGATTTATACCCTATACCATAAAAACTGCTTATTCTCTCCTCTGTTGCAAGCATATTTCCACAACAGAAGAACTAAATAAATCTCATCTTGCTCCAATTCATCTTGCTTGGGCTCACAGTTAAGCTTTGATGGATACGTGTTCCATACTGCATGGTTCATATCAAAGACACAGACTACCGCAGACACAACACCAACTCTGTAGGGTGAATATAATTATATTTACCTTGGACCAAACTACACTTCGCCCTCAATAAGTAGGAGTAGCCTCATTTAAAATGTGCTTTAAACTTGCTTGGTGTGCTTTTCCTCTACTGCTGTGGTGCTTTGGTGCTAGCTGAGAATGCCAGTGGACCTTCAGAAAGACCCAGCACCACTATAGGAAACCACAAATCCTTAACTAACATATGCTAACTTTTCCCTCAGAACAAAAGCGTCATCTCTGTTGTCCCCTCAGCAGAAAACACCAATCAAAGATGACTCTTTTCAGGAACAAATGTTAGCTGGGAACTTCAGTTGTGTTTAATTAAGTTCTTCCGAAAGAAACTGCATGCTGTGGCACTGAAAAGGTTATCAGAGGTCAGCTGCCTGCCATGACTTTGTGACCCCCAAAAGGCAAAATAAAAGATAGTGGTATCCCTGCTGGTAAGATTGGCTTCCGCATTTGTTTCCCTCCCTTTCTGCTTTAATTTAATAGCAATCAGCACAATATGGCTGCTTTTCTTCGAACAATAGGATGGGCAGAAGTTAGATTTACAGCACGGCAAGGGGGAAAGCAGGAGAGAGGGGAAGCACACGATGGCTCTTGATCTACAATAGGAGCATCACTTTGATACCCGTAAATAACTTGCAAACCTACTTAAGATTCATTGCTGTCAGGAGCTGACAGATGTGCGCTTTTTTAAAATTTAGTATTACCTTATGGAGCCTCTTAAAAACACCACTGTTAAGTCAAACAACTGCCTTTAAAAATAGAAGATAATTCAGGGTACAGATCCATGTTGAATATATAATGTATCCTCAATATTTTTCTGAACCATTATAGAAGAGCTATCATCATAGATGTACAAATCCATATTTAAACCACTGACACAGCAAGAAAAACTACTAAGGAGGTTGAGACAACACTGTCAGGATCCTCCCTTGGGTTACTTTGGTCACAGCAAATGTGTGCTACAGACTCTGTGATTATCAATGTGCACAGAATAGACAGGCTTTGACCTGAAGTGTCCAAGGGAAAAGTCTGTGTAGTACCCAAGATTTCAGAATAACTATCATTACACTGCCACCCTCATAATATATTTAAAGCACTCCTATCAATGAGATTGCTTTCCAAATTTAGTTATCCTTTTAGTGGTAAAGGGTAAAGAGTAAAAAGTAAAAAAAAAAAAACAAACAAAGCAAAGTAAAATGGAGTTTTTCAACCTTCAGATTTTGTTTGATCATTTTACAGTGCAAGAAATTTAGACATTAGGAGCCAATGTTTCTGTTATTGTCTGAGAAGATGCAAGTTGAGTGGTGGGTTGTTTTTTTGTAAACTATTTCCAACATCTTCAGCTGTGGTCCCTCATGATTTTGAGCATTTCTCTGTCTCATTCCTGCCCATTTAACTGCTTTCAGTTAAACACTTCGGTCACAGAAAACCTGCCAGCAGCTTCCTTCAGACCCAGCATGGGATGGCATCAAAGATGCATAATCTTACTGATATATTCCCCCATCACACAAAATCCTGACCCTATCCAAGTCCATGGCAAAATTCTCATTGACTTCAGTGGAGTCAGAACTGCTCCCAGCTCTTTGCTCAAAATAAAGCTCTTTTTCTCTCCTCCAATCCCACCAGTCAGTCTGCTTTCTAAAGTGTGACTCAACTCTGCTCCCAAAGCCAGAGCAGAGGTGGAGAGGATTGGAGCAGGGGCAGTCTCAGCCCAGAGAGGGAGCCTGAGACCACAGTCACCAAAACCACCATCCTAGCTGCTAAGTCCTGTTTGTTCTTAGCAGTTGAGCCGTTCAACAAAATGAAGAGAGATGATTCTACCCTCTTTTAGGTCACATTCATTTTGGTTTGAGGAGAGGTCAGGCAATGGGAGGATAATTTGCTGTGATACTGCAAAATCTCCCACTGAAATCAGTACAATTCTAGGTACATTAGAAATACAATGTATTCATACTGTGAATATTACCTTCATTTCTAACCTCATTAAATACAGAAAATACCTTTCATATTTTCTAAATGTCTATAGTATTGAATGTCAGGTCATTAGGGTGTTAAACAGCACAGAGCAGAAATTTAGATACGTTATGGCAGGGCCCTGTGTTTTTTTTCTCAGTAATCCCTTTAGTGGCAAAGTATTGGCACTTTTGTTTGCCAGGTGAATTACTCTCTATAAAATGCAGTTGGTCTTCCAAGAAGGCATGTCTCTGTACTATACTGATGTGCAAAATTATTGTCAATAACTGTATCAATTCCAGCAGCAAGCCAAGCTTTGCAGTTCAGAAGCGTCCATTTTAAAGTGAATCACAATTAGAAAACCAGTTCCAAGATTAAAGTTATCAGAGATAAAAGATACAAACTACTGTTAGTTTTCTGTAGCAGTAATCAATCCAGTTCTTCCCTCTGCTTGAATTTTTCCCTCTGTTGAAACACTGTAGTCATGAGGCTTTCATCAATACGCAAAGCAATTACTTTCTAAAGTAAAAAAATCTTGTCAACTAAAGATAATGGAAATCATACAGGCAGTTACTCAAGTCTAAATGCCAAGCTTCTGGTTTCACTTCCAGACAAATCCAAATGACAAGGAATACAATATTTGTTTTCCCTAGTAACGCACTGGGATACCACAGCATATACTTTAACTCAGTACTATCTCCTGTGTTTGTCCTCAGCTTGTTCCACATAATTCAGTAAAATACACAGACGAGTGCCACATCTGGATTTGTTACCTAGGCAGCAAATAAACTTCATCTGAAACCTCATAGCAAAACATGCAGTTTGAAATTTTAACCGGTATGGCAAGTGCCTCATTTATCAAACGCACAAGGAGAAAAACAAAATACAAGTGATCAACGGCATCTCCATTAAAATGAAGTTGCATTGGGGATTTTCAACTTTAATTACTTTAATTTTCTAGCTCTTACTTTTATAAAACAATTGAATATTGAAGGGAGCACTGGTATCTATAACACACCAAAGTGACAGACTCCTGGCCCTATTCATACAACAAGATAAAACCATCCTCACGAGAGCAACCATATTGCATTAACAGCACAAAATGCAAATGGGAATAACTGTGGTTCTACCTACCTACTGTATCAGGTGTTTTTAATAAAAAACACGTTTTGTAAAAAGATAAGCAAACAAGCATAGCTCATCTAAGTCAGAAAAAATACTTAAGAGAAAGACTGAACAGTCCCCCACAGCTCTGTAAAGTTCAGTGTAGAGGTTAGGAAAATGCTTTTCATGTTTTCATGACACTGGATTCAAGGCTATTTTAAAGAGGTTTACAAACATCCTGGTCTTCAGGAGACTTTGAGTCAGTAAGTGAGTCAGATCTTCAGGCTCACACTCACCTTGTTTAAAGCAGAGTTCTTTAATATGAATTGCTTCAAAATATTTTTTTCTGAAATGAGTGACCGAGCTGCCATGTTGAGCTGGTCAGCTTAAGATTTTTCTTGTCCCTCTGAAAATAGCATCTTTCATCTTCCCTGTAATAGGAAATCATGTATACCTTGAGTAGCAGATTACTTGGTCTGATTTCTTTGAGAAAGCAAAACAGGTGTCTTTGCTGGCACTCAAAGGATTTCATAAGTGTATCTTAACCTTCTGCTCTGTGGCTCAAGACATAATGTTCAAAATCTTCAGGAAGAGTCATGGTACTGTCAGAAGAATAAATAAATGCTTACCTGAATATTATCCACACAGTGCAAATGGGAGCCAAGTGGTTTTTCTCAGGTATTTTCAGCAACAGCATGAGCTCATCTTGTAACTGATAAAATAAAGGAGGAATGTACACTCCTGAGGCCTGATGAAAGCCAATAAATGTGATTACAGGCATAAAGGCTGGTTGTTTAAAGGATAAATAACAATAAGAAGAAACTAACATTTCGTAGATAACAGATCAAAATTGTCCAGTATATGAAAGTTCAAGATACCATTACTGTTTGTGGTTAATAAAGAAAGCGGAACACTTGGAAAAAAGACTGTGTACTGGCATTAGTCAGAGGTGTCAGCAGTAAATCATAATTTCTTACCACTCTCAGGCCTTTACACTATCTTTCCAAGAAGAGTAAAGCAACCATATCTCATTGCTGAGATTATCTAGGATGAACTCAGTCATCCCTGGAGCAGAATTCAAAAGGCTATGGGGAAAAAGGGAGGGTTACATCATCTCAGGTCATTTTGCCAAGTGACGAATTTGACTGTATAAGTAAGAGATGCAATTACAGACCCATCAGCTTTGGTTTTGAACCTGCAAAGGATATGTGCACTCCCATCTGCAACAAGGCTTGTCCCATGGCCCAACCAAGTCCAGGTAAAGCCCATGTATAAAACCTGGGTATATGTGGGACCTTGATCATTGCAGCCAGGTTTACTGCAGAAAAGAATATCAATGGGGGCACCAGCTGTATTGATATATTGGTATATCCTCAGAGGCCAGAGGAGACACAGCAGGAAGAATCCTCCTTCCTTTCACACCTCAGCCACACCTTCCCTCTCCTGTTTTTACCCTGTCTTCCCTGCAGACTCAAAACCAAATCCAGAGCCCTCCCTAAAGGCATGGGTGAGACAGACCAGTACCACAGAGGTCCCAAAATGCCAGTTCCCCATGTGGAAGGAGGAGGCAGAAGAACCGGTGTCTCCCTTTGAAGAGCTGGCAGGTTTGTGATGCTCCCCTCTGCCAGCTAAACTGGGTGTGAGGGAGAGACCAGGAACTCAGACATCCAAATTCCTTGACTCCATAAGCCAACAACACTCTGCAAGTCCAGAAGTAATGTCATGCCTGTCGGCTACACTGCTTGTCACCTTGTTCACAAGCTAGCACCCACCACATTATTTTTGCACTAAGTTTTACCCAAATGACAAGTTCTTTTTTTTTCACACTCTGTTGCTTTAGTATGTTTGACCCTGAAAACTCTGCCTCAGCAGAACTCCTCCCCATCTGCCAAGCACAGGGTTAGAGAAAACTGACTACATTACCTACAATGGCATTTAAAATTCAAGTGCACTGGAGCTATATATTTCAGAATAAAACCTTTGGAAAAGTCCTATATATAGTATAAAACCAAGTCAAAAGTGTCTCAGTATGTCATGTAAAGAAGATTATAAGATCCCACAAAGTATTTATTCCTTACAATTACAATATAGTGATACTTGATGTTCAGAACCTAATAAACAAATTTGCAATTTTTTTTGAATGTCAAACACTGGAACACATATTTTGAAGTCCTGGGATGTGAGACTATTGTTACTTGCTGAAGAAGAAACAATGACTGATTTATATCAGTGCGTCTCCATCGACTTCAGCAGGGCTGTTCTTCTGTGAGAATCTGGTAGAAAACCTTGGTTTGAATATTAACACAAGTGAATCTTGGGGAGATAGCAGCCCCTGGGCTGTTTCAACGATGCCATACAATTTGCTAGCTGTGGTCTACACTGTGGGCTTCAAATCCCTCCTCCATCAAAGAGGAGCTTGAACTGAACTGCCTCAGTTCCCTGCTTGAGACAGAAGGAGTCTCTCCTCCCTGAAGGAAGACAGATTAATTTTGTATTCTTTTTACTTACTGTATTTCAAGATGTAATCATGTTTAATTATGTTATTAAATAATGTGAAGCTAAAGTTTTCCACCTGAATATGAGGAAAAACTTCTTTCCTGCGAGGATGACAGAGCAGTGGCACAGGCTGCCCAGAGAGGCTGTGGAGTCTCCTTCCCTGGAGACATTCAAACCCCGCCTGGACGCGGTCCTGTGCCCCCTGCTCTAGGCGTCCCTGCTCACGCAGGGGGGTTGGACAAGATGATCTCTCAAGGTCCCTTCCAACCCTTACCATTCTGTGATTCTGTGATTCCGTAAAGTATTGTCTATTAAAACAAATGTTATAAATACCGTAGATCTACCTTCTTTTCCAGAATGTTCATATTACAATTTTCATTCAAACTACTGGTTTCTTTTGTCATCTTAGTCAATGTTTTTTAGTCAGAAATACCTAAAATTGTGGAATTGCTATTCTTACATTAAATAAAAATTTACAAAGTTTGTTCAGGATGACTTACGCAGAGCAAAACAAAATATGAGCATCAACTCAGCAAGCTGGCATGGAAACTACAAGTGGATACTTACAGCAACTTGACTACACTTGCAATTGTTAATCACAGGCCATTGCAGGTGGGGTTTTCTGAAATGCTCTGCATGGGCCCAATTCCCAGTAGGCCAGCACAGGATGCTCTATAAGACATGATCAGAGGTTATTAATGATTATGGAAAACATTGCCGTCGGTGGCTGATCTTTTCTCCTGACCATAAGAGAAGCAATAATTGTACAGATGAGTGCAGCAAGATCAAGCTACAAAACTTCACTTATTAGTTCATAAAATAAATCCTTGTCTTTCTATGTGGAAGTAAAATGGTTGTTTCTTACAAAAATTGTAAATTATAGCCAGAAAGACTGGTTGGGATCAGTCCCATCTTTCCCATGGGTGGTTAATGTGAAGAAAGGTGCTTCTCTTATTCCTTCTTACTATTCCCTCCATCCCTCTTGCCATGATGGTTTGGAATCAGTTTAACACCAGTTTGCTACTGCGGATTCTGATCATCTCACCACAGCCATAAACAGCAGCAAAAAATCTTGACTTTTCTTTTACTGAAATATTTTTCTCTTTACTGATGAACGGCCTTTTGGGCTACCAGGTCCTCCCTGATAACCTGTAGCTGCCTTCCTTGGCTTTGCCTTAGAGTTACTGTAGGGGTGGGACACCAGGAACATGACAAGAGAGCTGTAACCCAAAAAGATAGATGAGAACTGCACGCCCTGCGTAGAGGTCCTGAAACGATGGTTGTGCCTTGTAGGTTGTGCCAGGTAGGATGTAGTCTGTCTACGAGAACAACGACGCTCACTGCAGAAAGGTGTTTCACTGAAACCTATAGCCATGAGACTCAGCAAGACCCAGGTGATACCTGTGCTAAAAACCAAGAAAGCCTAAAGCTAAAATAGGTTTTAAGCCTGAAGCTAAAATATACCTCATGGTGAGCGCAATAGCCAAGTATCAATCACATTCAAATTCTATATCTGAAGCCAACTGAGCAGGATTCAGCCTTGTATTCTACAGATTACAACATGGCTGTCCTAATTAGTGGCACCCACTCTTCTGGGGTCATTCTGAAATATTTTTTTTAGGAACTTCTGAATTTCATCCTGATAAGTGACAAAAAAATTGACATTTTTGATAGCATCAGTTGTTCGTTCCCCCTTTTTTTTCTTTTCCAAGTAGTTCTATATAGCAGCCATTCCTGGGCTGTATTTGTGCAGCTTTTATACACTGCCTGAAAGTGGAGACGATGCTTTGGGCTTCTGGTTTTGCTCATAATTTCACATTGGCAAAGTTTGTTCAAATCCCTTTAAAACCTCTAAACCTATCTGCAAGCCAAAAAGGTACGGCTTCAGAAGGCAAAAGAAATAAATCTCTTTGAAATGCTAATGGAGTGGAACATTTTCTGCTATTTCAAGAAATAATCTAGCCTTTTGGAAAATTTGTAAAGGGTTTGCTCTAATGAAGATATTTTAATTTATGACATGCAATTATAGTTCAGTGAAAACAATATTGTGCTGTCACAGCCTTGTTCCTTGTGCTGTGAAAATAGAAATGCCATTCTGAGAGAGAAACTGCCGCTTTTAGGAACACACAATGTTTCACTAGCTTTGTTGAAGACGAACAAAGCACTGAGCTCTGTGTAGATATCTGAAAGGTACAGTTTTCTTTTTACAGTGACACTTCAGTTACTTTTCTTTATGCGATTTTAAAGGGGAAGAAAAGTATCTAGCATGACTCTTGTCAGGAGCCTTGAGGAACTGGAATAAAAATACATGCAGACAGTACAACACTTGGTATTGTACCAACCGCCACGCACATGATTAAAAGTCTACCCAGGGCACCAGGCTAGGTCCGGTAACAGAGAAAAAACGCTATGCCCAAATATTGCTCGTCGAACTAAATTATGGATCTGGGAACATGAAAAAAAGAAAAAAAAGCTTCAAAAGAAAAATAAAACAATGCTTCTAAAATACGCCTGATTATGTGGGTCACTAAGTACTGTGTATTTCCCCTGTAGCATTTCATAGTCGTTACTGTTGCCAGGGGAAGCTTGATCCTCTCATTATGTATGTTTGTCTTTCACATCAGAGCTCCTCTCTTTCTTTCCATGCCCCAGCACTGTAACAGAAATAAAAATAAGGAATGAACCCCCATTATTACCCAAATACCTACAAAGCAGAGGGAGTGACCCCGGTGGGTCGGCGGGTCAGCCCCCTCATCATTGATGCACTTGCTCCAGCGGACCCCTGCCTTTTGTCGTGGGGTCAAAGCCAAGACCTCTGCTGAGTGTCCTCAGTGAAGAATTAACAAGTGTGACAATTTGCAGTCCCTCCCCCCTCCGGCCCCCAGTCCTGCCTGTGTGAATGCTGTAAATAGAGACATCTGGATGGAGGCCTTTCACTGCAGTAATTGAAAATGAACATGGATCAAGTTCTGGCCTGTTGTATTCATAAATCTTCAGGCTTAATTACATTAAAGGGAAATCTAGGTCCCAGCTCTATGGAAACGGCAGATCCTATCAGGCTCTCAGATCATGAATCTTTAAGATAAGTGTTTTTCCTCTCATTGGGACAGTCAGATGAGAAATTTTAACCAGGTCTTTCCAGTATCAGAAACCCAGCAAAGATCTATAACTGTTCTTTGTGTTTTCCTTTTCTTTCATACATGATGCGTTTCCACCAGTGAGGAGCTGGAGGACTTGGACATGTGAGGCATCAGGCTGCTGTTGTATCAGGAATTTAGGTGATTGATCCCAGAGGGCCACACACACCCTCCATATGGAAATTTAGGAGAGGGAAAATGTGTAGCTAGCTCAGTGTCAGGGATTTTGCAGGCACAGTCCTTGGTCCTGCTTCCCAGCAAAAGCTGGGGCATGATGGGGTCTGCAGTTCTGCTTGCTTATTTCAAAACAAAAATGGATTTTTAGTTCAGTGGAGATTCTCTGCACATCTGTCTTTTAAAAACTTGCCTTTTCTTGAGGGAACAAACTGATATTCTGAAAAATCAATAAACAAAACAGCGGCAGAAGAGCAAAAATTTTGGATTTTTAATAAAACTGTCTCGTTGTTAAGAGCTGGTGGTTTTGCAAAAACATCAATGCTTTTGGCAGCATTTTCTGTCTCTGTAACAAGCTCTCGTCACAGTTACAGACTCCACAGTGAGCTTGTATGTGACACAGGTTTTCAATGCAGCAGAACTTTGATAAAAAGAACACCCCAAATGGAATAAAGATACACAAGAGCCAAGATATTCCTATGTGGAGTAAGAGTGTTCCTAGACCCTACTCAGAAAAAGTGCTGGTGTGGACAGGCCCCTTTAATTAAATTCTGCAGGAACTAATTTGATAGTATGCAAGTTGACTACTGTGTCCACAGCCACCAGACAATGCCAGTGAGCCACAATATGGCCAAGTAAAACTGAACCCTCCTGTTCACTGCAAGACCATTGGAATAATATGGTAGAGCAAATAACAAAATCTTGTATCTTGTCCTTTATATACATTCTGAGTGGTGCCATGTGGTGGTTTTTTATAGTTTTATTTGTGAGCATTTTAAAGCTAAAGAAACATTAAAATCCACCAGAACAAAAAAAAAAAAAAAAAAAACAAACAAAAAAAACAACCAAACTTTAAACAGCTTAAAACCATCACAAAATCTCAAGACTTTTTGTAAAAAAAGAAAGGAAAATAAAACCCAACAAATTTCTTCCCAAATGTAATTTTGTTTCCATGAAATTTCAGCCTGAATGAACTTTGATATCATGGCTACAACTTTTCAGTTAATAATAGCAGGGTGAGTTCCATGTAGAACCCAAAATTCGGTTCTCAGTCCCCACATCTATAGGTTGCCCCCCAACCACACAGGTTTCTCCACTCCATTTCTTGCAGAGCAGGGAAGCACTGCAGCAAGTGGCAGTAGCTAGTAAGCAGGTCCTACAAAACAACAGCCTGTTCTGCCTCTAAGATTAGGGGCATATTGCAAGAAATAAATGCTCCTAAAAAATATCTTCTGAACTGAAAATGAGAGTAACCCACCCTCTTTAACAAATCTTGATTTTGTTCCAGGACTTGTACAAACTGCTGTGGCAGAAAACTATCAATAATGTTTGCTCTGCAGGAGAAGATCAGGGTTACTTTTAGCCTTCAAAGAACCAGTGCTCCAGCAACAAGTGGCTTTTCTGTCAGCATTTACCATCGTATTGATAGAAAGGGCTGGGTAATGACTCGAGGATTATTTATACAAACCCCAGAGCCAGTGGCACTGTAACTTATGGAAAGAGGACAAGCTCACAAAGCAGCGGCCCTGTGTCTGAAGGAGAGGGGACACGCTTTCTGTCAGCGAGGCTCAGGGGCTGCGATGGAGATCCAAAACTACAAGCTTGCACCTGAGCTCACACATACATTCCCCAACAAGGCAAAAGGGTGACAACAGTGCCAAATAATTCATGTTACAGTGGGACCAGTCCTCCTCTCTACAAGGCTTTCTTATCTGACAGGTTTACTCATGCACCTTTTGTTACTCTCTGGTCATTCTGCTCCAGGATTCTAGACTTCATTTTTATCTTAATTGTAGGTTTAACTGTTGAACTGTTGTAGGTCCAGTCCATTTTATAGAGGTCTTTCTGTCATACATTTGAAGACACCTCCAGATCCTGGGCCCCCTTTCTGCTGCTTTTATTACCAGCAAAGAAGGACTAGT
The DNA here is from genome assembly GCA_013400875.1 of Anhinga rufa. Lineage (NCBI taxonomy): Eukaryota > Metazoa > Chordata > Aves > Suliformes > Anhingidae > Anhinga > Anhinga rufa. The sequence continues at coordinate 1,920 of VZTV01069671.1, read as the reverse complement.
TTGGCAGTAAAATTAGCAAAAGCGACAGAACCCAGTCCTGGGGGGTTTGACCCCCCACATTGTTAATTTGGGAGATGCTAAAGTTTTTTTCAAATGTGATATGTCTTTCCCAATTCTGAAACTTTCAAACCGTGCCGGTGATGAGGGCTAATTCCTGTTACATGGGCTTATTCCTGTTCATATTCCCCTCCTTCTGCTCTCCCACCAGTACCGAGGCTTGTATCCTCTCCTGTACCTCCTTTCTCACTGAGCGGATCAGAATTCAGACCCTGTGCTGCACAGCAACTCCTCTGATACAGTGGTACTGAAATACACTGTGGGATGCCCTGCTCCTGCAAATGCTTTGAAAGGAAAGTAAATCAGCAATTTTACATTCTTCTTCCTAGCAAGGAGTATGGAAAAATAACAAATTAGTTAAAAAAAATATTAATTACATTAACATTATGGAGTTAGTCCTGCTCATAACTCATCAGTGTCTGTCTGGAGTCTTCCAGAGCTAGTTGGCCTCTATCAGGGTATTTTATTGGCCTTAAATTGTTAAACATACAATAGAAAGCAGCCATTGTGTGTGCGTACTGCAGCATGTTGTACCCTTCCTTGCTGCCTGCACTGATGCTAGCTGTGAGTTCATTAAAGAAGGTAAATTGATGTCTGATTTGGTTTTTTTGTTGTTGTTGTACTATGTGGCAAGGTACTAATATGAACCAAGAGACATCCTTTCTGCACATTTTTATTTAAATTTTGTGGGGACTGGGTGCCTATCTCCCAGGGGTATCTTTGACAGTACCCATTTGTGTTATCTGCAAACACAAAAACAATGCCTCAAAAATGTAAAATCAGGTGGGTTTTCCAGAAATAACCAAGAGAAAATCTTTATAAAGTCCATTAAAAAAAGTTAACATTACAACAGGCAACCTGTAAAGAAAATCCAATCCTAACAGCAAAATTTGATACAACTTTTGTTTACTTCCATTCTTTACCAGTCCTAAGTGCACAGCTGTTAATGAATCCCACCATGAATAATTCAGGTGAAGGTCCATCATATGATGGATACTAATGAAAAGCATCTGTTCAATCATGTTGTACAGATCCAACCAGCCAAAAGTCACCTCAGAAAGTGAGGATATGACCTCTCTAATGAGCCCAGTTTCCCTACACTCTCAGACCTGTATATTTGCTCACATCCAGGTTGTTACACATATCTAGTCTCTCCCTATACACAAACATGTATAACATGGGCCCTTCTACCTACAAAGGCAACTACTTTGAAAGAGGCAATTGTTAAGGCTCTAAGGTCACACCAGTAACTCCTTTGCTCAAGTTTAAACCAATGTTTTGCCCAGCCATGTGCACCAGAACAGTTTCTGCACAGCTATTTCATGCAAGAATTATATAATTTCAGACACTAAAATATTCGGGATGAAAACACCACCCCCTGTGTGGTGGGCCAGCACCAGGCCCTACTAGCAAAAGTCTTCTTAGGGAACATAAAACTATACCCTAATTTCATGGGGAGCCTCTGTAAAGATCGCTATAAATACTGATGCATAAAGCCATGTAGTATAAAATATAGTTACTGGGGTGTTTTCCTTTCCCAAGGTAAGACATCTACCTAAGCTAGTTACTTCAACAATACCTGAAGCCATTCATGTCCTGCATTGGCCCAGGAGTAGCTGCCATTCCTGGGATGCCTGAGCCTACCCCATTGGAGTGAAAAAAGTATTGCAATAGCTGCTGAGAAACAG
>VZTV01069669.1:16300-60637 GCA_013400875.1 Anhinga rufa | reverse complement strand
GCCACCTGCACCTGAACGGGAAGGAAAGTTGGTCAACATCCCCCCACCCTGGGATTTCTTAAACTACCTAACACATACTTGCATGCACATGACATCTAATGTAATTTACAGACTAAGAACATGATTTAGTCATGAATTCATATGCCCTAGGAAAAAAACAGCAGCCCAGAAACTCAGCTGAGTGTGGGTCTCATTGCTTCCGACATACTCCTCACAGACAAATGACCATCGCCATGTTGTGAAGTCCAAAAGAAAAAAATAGGAATAAAACTTCTCACTTTACCATTTAAAAAAGTCATTCTAATCTGATCTGGTGGGAAGAATGACTTACTTTCAGTCATATAATGAACACTGCTACAGGGCGGACTTACCTGGGTGATTTGTCTGTATATTCCTATATCTTAATTTGCCTCAGTTTCTTTTAAAGCTTAACCTTCAGGCTGAGTGATCTGGTTAATTCTTAGTTTGAGCCTAATCGCAAGATTCTTATAAAGTTTCTTAGCCTCACAAGCACATTTCAATTACCTCAACTCAGGTTTAGCAGGTTTTTTCCTTCCCTGGAAAATACATGTGAGCTCAGTTGTTCCAGAACATGAAGCATTTCTCTTTCTGCGATTTTTTTTTAGCCTGTGTTATGTTAGCAATTGAACTTTCCCTCAGCAACAAAACCATAATAAATGTTCAGTTTCCATTGAACAAAAGGAAAATCAGAGTAGAGTCTGCTTAGCTTCCTTTGCCTGTGAACTAATGAACACAGACCATAAATGACTGTCTGCAAGATCTAGTTATCTGTCTCTGCAAAAGGAACATACACTGCAGGAGAAAATGAGATTGCAAGAAAGAGGGAAGCTGGAGGATTAATAATTACAGGAAAGGAAACTCATTTAGGAGCCTAACATGGTCATTACGTAACTAAGCTTTGTTCAAGACTGTTCAGATGATAAAGCAGGATAAACTGAGAATCAGCTAATGACTTGCTTGAAATGCTTTAGAAGCTAAAGCCTTTTTTTTTTTTTAGCATGAGCCTTGACCAAACCTAGATCAAGGTGACTTATTATTAACTGATTATTATTAAATCTGTTCTGTACACAAGAGCAGTGCTTTCCTTTCCCCAGAAATCCAGTCCTTAGCAAGAAAAAGGCTCTTCTCTTGCTGAGAAGATTTGTCTTTAGAGGGCATATCTGAATTCTTTTAAGTCTCTTTATCATTGTCTGCATACGTCTCCTTCAACGTAACGGTACCGACCGGGCAGCAGCAGCCTGGTTCACTCCTCCAGTGACATGAGTGATCTCAGCTACTTCTGCACTAGAGGAAGGCAAGTAAAGACAAGCAGGAGGGAATAGCAGCCTAGTAACTGCTCTTCCAAAACCAAGCCACCTTTTAACAGTCAACTAGCAACATGCAGAGGCTTTAGGCCAGAATGGCCAGCTCAGACCTCAGCCAAAATCCACGTTATCCCCAGCGTGTCCCAGGAATCTAATTTGCTTCTCTGTCCCAGTGGGTGGGTGGGTGTCAGGCTGTCTATCTTCTGCTAGATGGCAGCAAAGCCAAAAAACCTATCTCTTCACAGCTGGTCTTGTCATTAATGAATAGGTGCTCGTGGTTTTCCTGGTCTTCGTTCCTGGTAATCCTTCCTGCTAAAAGAAAGCAGCCTCACCCAGTTTTTCGTGGTCCATTTCATGCCATGCCAAACACACAGCTCTTGCTCCTCACATCTCCACGCATCCTTCCCTTCTTCATGGTAGAAATGAACTCATTCAACAATACAAAAGAACAGAAGAATGTAGGGAATGGGGGCATGGACTGTGCTAATGATAAATAACTGTACACTTATTTATCGTTAGCATAGGGACCGTACATCAACATATAAATCAGAGCAATGTTGAACTACTCTAAGAGTTGACAGCTCCTGCTTATTTCCATAGTACTGCAGTTCCTTTTTGCCAAAAAGCCAAAAAAAAGATATTACCAACCAACTTGGGACAAAGTCTGATTCTCTTTTCATTGGTGGAAATCTGAGGTTCAGCAATATGTATGATTTCTAGTCAGGTTTTTATAAGAATTCACACTTTTTCAATAGCTCTCATCAAGACTTCTATTGTTTCACTGTGCTAGCGAGATCTCCTGTAACATATTAAACTACAGCATAAGAAGCAGAGGTACATCAGCTGGGTATATTCATCTGGAAGCTCAGAAAAGACACTTACACCAATCCCTGCCAATGTCTTCCAGAGATCTGGCACACAATAAACTTATGAATTTCAATCTTATTTCATTTTAATGGCATCCCCAGGTCCAGACAGGATTCTGCTGTTTGCCTGGGAAATGAGGTGCTCTAGATTATATCAATAAAGGAATGATTGAAAAAAATCATCCTGTAGCTGCTTGGAGCCATAAATCATACTGGTGCATGCAAAATTTTCATCTCTAGTGTACAATTTTTGTAAAAATGAATGTAACTTATTCCTTAATTGCTATAAAAGATTAGGCACCATTGACAGTGGATAGCCAGTGACCACATAGAATTGTAAGGACATTTAGTAGCAGATAACAGATATGTGTACAGATTGATGTGAATGACGCATTTATTTATGGGATGGTTACTATAGCCCCCGACTGATGAGTAGGATGCAGAGGGTAAGATGCCCTCTTAATCTCATAAACTTCAGAGTCATTAAAGTAATAACTGTATTTATGTCTTCAAAGCACTTTGTAAACATTAACTAATGAATCTTCACTACATATCTGTGAGGAAGACATTTTATAGATGAGGATAGGCACAAAGAGATGCAGAGATTTATCCAAGGTCACAGGCACAGTCAACATTAACAGAGATTAGTACACAGTGTTCATTAGACCTCATTCGCATTGGGAACAGTGTCTTAAATATTTCATTAAAAAACACATTGCACACCCTCTCATCCAAAGCAGAACAATACTGCAGCTACGACAAATGTCTTGTCCAGAAACAAAAATGACCTTGGGCAGGGTCATCTCCTCTACCTCTTGTCAAATATGCCTCTCTGTCTGCTTGGTTTATTCCCATAGTATCTAATATAAACAGGAATTATAGTACAGTGTAATTACCCACAGACTATTCCACAACTTGATTTATTTTTAATGAGTCCTTTATATACAAAATAAGAGGATTGCTTGAAAAAACTGCTTTCACAGATCTGGCTGGTTTCTCAGGTGCCATAGCTAAATGTCCTAGTGCAGTTCTAGCTGAAGGAGTTGATAATAACATTAAAATTATGTGCCTGCTCTTTGAATTCACAGTTGGAACCAGCTCCATGTTTACAGGGTGATAAATTCACTGGGCCAAATTCACAGCAGGGCCTGATATCAAGTTAAAATGCAACTGCTGAAGAGATGAGTGCTCTTAGCTTGCTGCAAACCGCTCATCACCACTTTCTCCTGAGCCTCAGGAGAGCATCTCCTTAATCACTTGTTAGTCTAAACAACTCCAGTTGTAGGTATTGGTTAACTCAGCTCACGTGGACTGAACCAATGAAGGGAGTTTCATGAGTAGCCCTACTAGCAAATCTGAGCAAATAGGAGCTTTTGGCAGCCCAGCAGAAAAAAAAAAAAAAAAAAAAAAAAAAAAGAGCAGATGATGCTCTCTCCCATTATTGTATCTGTTTGCAGTGCATGTTTTCTGCACACTGGGACAACACATCAATGTCACTTACACCTTCAGTCATCAGGTTCAAGGGATGCTTCAGTCCCACTAGTACTTGCATTCCATCATAGCATCAGTTCCATTCCATAATCTGTAATCCCTCTACAAAAAGGCCAGATGATGAGAAGAAAGCAAGAAACGTTACCTAAGGTGGTGTGTCAGAGCACCTCAGTCATGGAAGTCACTGCCAGCATCAAAATATTTCATCTTAAAGGTAGGTACAACCCATTGCCACATTTTACTACAGCTTCAGCTCCTTGATGATCAGAGCTTGGGTAGAAGATGAAGGCCATCTACGATGACATATGGGAGTTTAACCTGCACCTCTTTTGTGATCTGCATCCTTAGAGCACTGCTCAGCTTTTCATTTCCCTAGTTCAGTATCTCCATCTCAATATTGTCTTTGAAATCTGTCACTGATATATGTACCTCATTGCCTCCTTCCTTGCATTGTTAATTCATTCACCTCTGAAGGAAAAGAAGGAGAATGTCCCTCCTACTTTACTTCATAACTTCATTTTAAAATATTTTTATTTCCTGTCTATAGTGGAAACTGGTTTTGTTTCATTGTTTGATTTTCTTATATTGCTTTTGCTTCAGTGTAGACTGTAACCTGTCTTCTTCCAACTGTAGTTGAGGCAGATAGAGCTTTAAAGGGATAAATCAGTTTGACCATTGGCAAAATAGTACAGGGATAACTCTGCAACAAAAGTGACATCTATATGTTCCTACCTGGAACACCTGTAAACCATAAGGTAGTTATAATAAGTCTTTCTTCTTTTCCCTTGACAAACTATCTCCCAACCTGTTCACTTTTTGGTGTTCGTTGAACTATAGCAGAAATAAAACTGGAGATTTATGCCAAAAAAAGGAATTTTTGTTTAATGCAAGAATTTTATGCCTTTTAATAGTAAAGCATCTTTAGCTCATTTTTTACCAGAGCAGACATCTTTTCTTTCCATTAACTTCTGCATGTTCTGCCTCAGGTGTATGATTAATAAAGGGCCAAAGTTGGATCAGTTTATTTATCCAAATAATCCTATTAAGAACAGGGGGGAGTTCGAAGGCTGGTAAGGAAAATGACCCACTTGTTGAAATGTTTGGACCAAGTAAGAGACAATTAGTCCCATCTGGTTTTTTCTATATTCTTAAGGCAGAATTAATAGCTATGCAGGAAAATATATTTCTGGTGTATTTTAGAATCATCACAGTAAAGTAAGAGGCCATTTTCAAACAGCAGAAAAAAAGATTTCTGGAAATTAATGCTATACCAGATGCCTAGTTTTTAACAGTAGGGCATGGGGATTCAGCTTGACAGAACCATTACTGAGTGGTAGGTGTGCTACACTTAAAAAAATTGAGTTGTCTTTTTCTGTCCAGTTTATAAGCACCTCTGTTATTACAGACACCGGCATGGTAGCAGATTGTGTCTCCTAAATATGTTTAATTATATTTAATAGTGTTTCATCTCAGATGTTACAAGCTGGGAATGAAAGGAATGCCTGGGAATGAAGAGAGCTGCCAGGCTTGGAGAAGAGAGATCAATGAGGAGCCAAGGAACTTTTGTAATTTGGGAACTACTTCAGAATGGGATCAGTCGCAGCTCGGTCTAATTGATTTATTTATTTATTGTCCAGTTTCTGACCAATTCCATAAAATAGAATATTATTTCCTATGTATGCATTTATATGAACAAAAAAAAATTGGGAAAATGCCAGAAGAAGAAGAAAACAATTGCCAAGCCTCTCACCCAAACAACTGAAGCATTGCAGATCCTATTATAGTTTATAGCAACTGGGATTAGAAATGCCACAGGATACTCTCCTGCCATCCTTTTGCAGACAAATCTTCTGGGTTCTTCTGAAGCAGTGACTGCCAGATTAGGTCTGTAGCACTGATTTCCAAAGACGTATTTGTTAAGATCCAGTCTTGACAGGTGGGATTGAAAGCCCCCATCACTTTGAATAGGCCCTTCAGCACTGTAAACATATTGAACCAACATATTCGTCTAATGGATAAGGAGGGCAGGAGAACCTATTTCTTTTTAGATGTTGGTTTAGTGAAGCTTAAAGCACCATAAGTGTCCAAACCATTTGCCAGAACCAGCAGGAATGGCCAGTGTCCAAACGGTAGCTTTGTGTTACGTCTTTCTGGTTTCTTTCTCTTTTGAAGTTGATAACCTCTGAGCTATTCATCTGTTCCACCTCTCCGACAACTATGAACTACCTGTGTACTTTCTCTCATAAAATGTGACCCACTAATCCTGTCAGTAGGTAACAGTAAGGAACTTGCTCCCCACTGTCCCACAGCCTCCCTGGCTGTGCCAACCTCTCCTTGGGGACTGGAGCGGCTGGGGTTGAACACAGGTCCTGACCCCATCGTAGGTGCTGCACAATGTGCAGTAGTGCCGCAGGATGTGTGGGCATCACGCAGAGTGTGGCTGACATGCTGATGCCTTCCAGATCCTGCCCAGTCCCCTGGAAATGGCCTTCAGCTGGTCAGGCTGGGCACACTTTCCCATCTGACCAGACACAGACCTGGTCTCCAGGTAGGCTGCTGGCCATTACTCAGACTCAGTGACAGTGCAGCTATGGCCTCTCCAATTAATTTTCTTTGTCTTCTCATGCACAACAAGCAAAAAGTAAAACAAATGTAAAACCCCAGCCCTGAAATACTCCTGAGTACCAGGACATTAGCACACTACTCACTTTATGTTAAACCTTCAAGTGGCTTGCAATAAATTCCCACAAACCAGCAGAGAGCAAAATCCTCACCACCCCTGCTCACGTGCACAGATGTTTCCTTCCTGCACACAGGCACGTGGGTGTCCTTGGGGAGTGAAAATATTCTCTGTTCTTCTTTGGGGAAACAAGATAGCTATCTATTTATGAAAAAGAAATAATACACTTCAAAGTCATATGGAAACACTTGACTACACCGTTGCTGTTGTTGCTGTAATCCTACCAAGCAAGGTCCCTTGTGTAGCCCCGGCTGGATCAGCCCCGCTCTGGCTGCTGGAGACTGCACAGCTGCTCCGGGTTTCTTCTGTTGTAGGGCTGAAAGGTCAGCTGCTGCAGTGGGCAGCAGTTACAGCCTTCCCCATCACTCCACAGCCTGGCTGGCTATCTACATGGCTTGAGAGCACATGCCTTGTAGAAGAGCTCTTCTGAATACTTGCAACTGCTGACTTTCTCTATACAACTTATATCTGGCTAGATGAATTAATAATTTCTATTATTATTTTTTAAATACAATTTACATCCTCCAGGTGATTTCCAGTGAGATGGAGACCACTCTGTCTGTGGCCAGGCTTACACAGCAATCTGAGTCATCCCTGATTAATTGGATGCCTTGAGCCCCTAGCAGGTTTGGATCCCTCAGAAGCATGTGGAAAGTTTCAGGAGTGTTACACTTTGCAAAATGAGATAAATACAATCTACTGAAAGGCAAAAAATGAGTTAATTCAGTGAAGTGCTTGGGATTTTCCACTTTTTCAAAATCTGTCTTTTTGTTTACACAAATGGATGACATATCCAATAGATGCACAATGAAAGGAAGAACGGTTTCCTACGCTTAGAGATACTTTTATATAGACAGGCAGCGTACACTCTGAAACAAGGAAAGAAGGAAACTAATGCTCAGCATGTGCTTGTAACTTCAAACAAGTGGGTAGCTGTATGAAACAAAAGCTAAATGTGTATCTTGACATCTGAACAGGAAAGCCAGAGTCTTTTATAGGTACCAACATCTTGATTTCATAGGAACAACTCTTGAGGTTTGGGAAGTGTTTTCCAGGCTCACAGCAAGAAGAGGATTTCCAGGATGCAGACAACCTTCCTTAACACCTCAGGATGCACAGCACAGCCCAGCCCTGGCCTAGGGAAGGTGGACAATAGAGAAAGATGGGCATTTTCTGATGGTACCTGAGAAAAACAAAAAACATGGTCACCTGGCATCAGCTCTATCGACTGTGCTCTTTGGCACCTCTTTTAAGTGCCTAAAGATGAGAGTTAGAAATCCAGGCCATGGTTTTAAAAAACCTTTCCTGATGTCATTGCTAAAGCTTGTCTCTGCAGTGCCCCTTTCTGTTTCCATCCATACACTGGCAATAGATAACTTTTCTTAAAGTATGTCAGAACTGGCACGTCCAGAAAAAATGCTGGTGAGCATGGTAAATGGAAGGGGAGACATCACTGCATGCCTTGGAATGGAAGAAGGCAGAATAAAAGGCAGTGTCATCTTTCAGAAGTGTTTGGAAATGCCTTGCCTGGTGCTGAGAAAGAACATGATTGAATCAGACCTTCTCAAACACAGCAGCTGAGGCCCAAGACCATTCCAGATAAGCTCCTGGTAAGGAAACATTTAAGAGCAGGCAATCCAACAGGGCTATGGAAAAGCTAAATGCTATCCTCAACACAGTTAACATGCAGCAGCACCTGAATGCAAAATGATGCACTGAAGGATGTTACCCTGATTATCTCATATTCCTGGAAGAGCTCAGCTGACAGGAGGTACAGGCTCAGGGAACAGCCCATCAGCTCATGCTTACATACCTCTCTAGTGGGATTGGATCATCCAGGGGGACTGGAGGAAGGCATAAGTAAGAGAGGTGGGGAGGCAAGAAGACCAATTAAGTGTTATCAGATCTCTATGGCAGGTCTTCTTCCACCTAGATTTATGTTTCAGAGTTTCAAACAGCTAGCAACAGAGTCAGAGCTGTGCTTGGAAGTCTGTCCCCTCAGTATATGCAGACCAGTGCAAGAAACCTCTGATGCCTTCAAGAAGGAAAGAGAAGGAAGAAAATGGATGTAGGACAGCTGTAGCATGTTAGCAGTTTCAGCTGTTGTGCTGGCTCATGTGTGGAACTGTTTTTCAAGTTCAGACCTTACCCTTAGCTTACCTCTTGTCTGTCTGTCCACAGCAGAATCACTGAGGTTAACGACTCTTTTATTTCCTCTGTAGTATCCTCGAGACTGTCTGGGTAGTGCGTATCAGCAATGTGTCAGCCCCAGGCTGACTCACCACACCGAAGCATTCAGCCAACAGAATTAATCACAACTTGTAATCTTTACATAGACAAAAAAAAAAATAATCTAGATCCTGAGTTTGTTTCAAGCTGACAAACAAAAAGAAAGGTCTGGAGTGTCTACATTTGTCACCCAAGGCTTCCTTAATGTCCAGAGAGAGACAGGCACCCTGAAAAAGTAATTCAGGTTGTAGAAGGACTAAATCGCATTCCGGAGTTCCTTTTCTACAGCAATAAGAGAGCTTAAGACAATGAGGCTCTTAATTTAGGTGCCTCATTAAGTGTTTATGATGTGATGGGATGAATTTGGGTGAAAGTGTTCATGCCACTGCAACAACAGAACCCTGGGAGGATTGCTGCTGTGTTTTTACTTGGAGAAAGGCTAGCTCATCACTTTCCCACGAGCCTTTGATCTCATCCCAGTGGCTCTGCTCAAGTCGCTAATCCCCAAAAGCACAAAGCATTCCCTTTTCAATTTAGAAAAAGAGTGGGTGTACAGATGAGTGCACCAAAAGGGTTTAGGGAAACCAGAGCAAGGTGGAGAATATAATTTCAATCCCCTGTCCTCGGGAAGGGATATGCTTCTTTCTCCTCTTACACAATTCAGAGGAGAATATCAGACTTTCTGCTATTGCTTTCAAGGCCGAGTGTTTAACCAGACATGCTGTCTTCTTGCCTGAGGACAGCTGCCATACACGAAGTGCATTTTAAGAAGTCATTGCGTTTATTAACTGCAATTATACAGGCCAGCACTGAAAACAAGAAAGGACTATTACCCAGTCCCTCCCAGATATCAAAATTCATAACAAGCAGCATCACTTTACTAAGCTATAAAGCAAGTAGGCTTAAGCCAGCCAGAAATATCCAGGGTAGAATTGTAAGTGACCAAACTCCCAACTTTCACACACCACATTCATAACCTTCTGCCCACCTCATGATTTCACAGTAAGTATTCTTTTCTGGGGAAGGAGATGACTCTGTATGGAATATTAAAGTACTGTCTCAAGTTCGCACTGATATATACATAAATCAGTGGAGACTTTCACTCATATTTTCTGAGGAAAAAACATCAAGTTATTCAGGGGCTAAGCTGTTATTGAGATTGAAGCTATAGGATTATGGAAATGTAGGTTGGAATATACAGAATCACGGAATGGCAGGGGTTGGAAGGGACCTCGAGAGATCATCTTGTCCAACCCCCCTGCATGAGCAGGCACACCTAGAGCAGGGGGCACAGGACCGCGTCCAGGCAGGGTTTGAATGTCTCCAGGGAAGGAGACTCCACAGCCTCTCTGGGCAGCCTGTGCCACTGCTCTGGCACCCTCACAGGAAAGAAGTTTTCCTCATATTTAAGCAGAACTTCCTGTGTTCCAACTTGTGCCCGTTGCCCCTTGTCCTGTCATCGGGCGCCATTGAAAAGAGTCCAGTCCCATCCTCCTGACACCCACTCTTCAGATACTTATAAACATTGATAATATCCCCTTGAATACCTTGAAGTATACCTGCTCAAAGCAGGACTGTTGCCATCCCAAGGTTCTTCCTAATGGAGTGCTCTTCCTAGTGTAGCCCAGTGTATGGGCTGCCTTACTTGCAGTGAGAGCGCCCTGTCAGCACCCATCTGCTATAAATACCCAGGGCTTTTTTAGCAGGGCTACCACCAGCCAGTCACTTCCCAGCCTGTGCTGATGCATGGGCTTATTCTGCTACAGGTGCAAAACTTCGCATTTCTCCTTGTTAAACAGTCCAAGCTGTTTAGGTTGGCCGAGTCCTCATGTTTAGCAAAGGTCCTTTGGATTGAAGCTCTGCCACCCATCTTGTCAGATACTTATTCTAACTAAATATCTTCTGCAAATTTGCTCATGGTTCATTCTGTGTTATCAGCCAGGTTGCTGATGAAGATGTTAAACAACCCCAGCAGTATTCCTCTCATAAATTATCACCAACCAAATGTGAGCCACCCTTGAGCTGAGAGGTCCAGTCCACCTAACCGTTTGTTTCTCCAGGCCATATTTCTTCAGTTTCCAAATGAAAATGCTGTGGGTGATGGCATAAAAATCATTAGTAAAGTCAAAGCGTATTTTATTCATGGCCCTCACCTTCTCCACAGAGACAGTCACACTGTTGTAGAAGGCGATCCATGTTGACTATTTCTGATTACCTTCTTACCTGTGACATGTCTGTGAATGGATCCTAAGGAAACATGTGCCATAATCTTTCCAGGAACCAAGGTGATGCTGGCTGGCCTTCACTGCAGTGAAGTTCCCTGGGTCCTCTCTTTTGCACTTCTTGAGGATTGACTGCTAGTCTTCTTCCCGTTGTCACAGACCTCTCCCAATCACCATGATTTGTCAGAGATAACAGGCAACACACTATGAAATCACATAAGACAATTCTTTCAGCACTGTTAGGAAAATCTCATCCATCCCCATAGATCTGAATACATCCAGGGTCTCCAAGTAGTGCCTACTGCATTGTTCCCCCACTGTTGCCTGTCCCTTGAGTCTCCAAATTGTGCTGATATACACAGTGGACTGGGAGCAAATTTTGCTTGTGAAAGCCAAAGCAAAAAAAAAAGTTATTTGAATTTCTCAGCCTTTTCCATATTGTCCAACACTAACCTGTCTCCTCCAACAGCCCCACATGCACTTTTGCAACTAGCGTACCTGTAGAATTCTTGGTATCCTTAAGATCAGCTCCAGGGCTTTGAGCTCCTGATTTTGTATATACAAAGCCAAGCTATGGTTTCATACAGCTCCTTTGCTCCCTGCCCTTGTATTAGCACCTGGCACGCTCCTTTTTTGTGTCGTAGTTCATCAAGAAACTCCCCATTTCACCATGCTGGCCTTTTGCTGCAACACCCAGTCTTCCGCAGAGCACAATGGTTTGCTCCTGAGCACTCTGTTTTTTCTTTGAAACTCAGCCTTCTTCCCATTCATGATGCTTTCCAATGGATGTTACCTAGCAAATCCCACACTGAGCTGAATTCCACTCTCCTAAAATCCAGTCCTGACTCTACCACTCGTATTCCAATCTCTCCTCTAGATCCTGAACTCAGCCATCTTGTGGTCACTGCAGCTGAAGCTGCCATCCACGGCCATATTTGACCCTAATTCTTTCCCTCCTGCAAACAACACATCAAAAGCATTGCCCCCATGGACAGTTTCACAAAATTTACATTATAGAAGTGTCACTAGCACTCTAGGATCTGCCTGAATTGCCTGCACAATACCAAGTTGCCCTTCTGACAGATGCTTGGATCATTGAAATCCCCTCTGTGAGCTCACCTCTGTGAGCTCTTCAGAAGTTCAGGCACTAGAAAGGTTTCTCAACTTTCATCCTGGACACTAAGACATGGAACCACTTTTAAAACATACAATTTTTTAATAACATAATGTTTGTTATCTAAACAAGCCCATTGTACCTTCATGCATAGAATGAATTCAGCTCTATATCTGTCTGCTTCTGTCTTCTGACACTGTCTGAAGAAATTAGATTTCCTGCTACATCTGCAAAGCTCACTTTTGCGCAATGAAGAATGACAAAGATGAGCCATAGCAGTCAGGGGCTTACATGATGAAGTGTTTATTTTTAGAGCAAAGCTAGAGTATAGAGATCTATGAAGGTGTATGTCCTGGTTTCAGCTGGGATAGAGTTAATTTTCTTCGCAGCAGCTAGTATGGGGCTGTGTTTTGGATTTGTGCTGAAGCAGTGGTGATAATGCGGAGATGTTTTAGTTGTTGCTCAGTAGTGCTTACACTAGTCAAGGACTTTTTCAGCTCCCCATGCTGTGGCGGGTGCACGGGAAGCTGGGAGGGGACACAGCCGGGACAGCTGACCCAAACTGACCAAAGGGATAACCCACACCATATGATGTCATGCTCGGTATATAAAGCTGGGGGGAAGAAGAAGGAAGTGGGGGACATTGGGAGTGATGGCGTTTGTCTTCCCAAGTAACCGTTACACGTGATGGAGCCCTGCTTTCCTGGAGATGGCTGAACACCCGCCTGCCCATGGGAAGCAGTGAATGAATTCCTTGTTTTGCTTTGCTTGCATGCGCGGCTCTTTCTTTCCCTATTAAACTGTCTTTATCTCAGCCCATGAGTTTCCTCACTTTTACTCTTCTGATTCTCTCCCCCATCCCACCAGGGGGGAGTGAGCGAGCGGCTGCGTGGTGCTTGGTTGCTGACTGGGGCTAAACCATGACAGTGTAACATTGACATCTTACTGCACTGCAGCTTTTAGGGCCTTGCACGTTCTGAAGTCATTTCCACTTGCGCAAGGTTAACAGAATAAATAAGTGAAAAAGCTAGCAAACCCAGAAAGTTCTTACAGTTGTTTATTAGTTTTTTTTCCCCTCTGATTTCAAGCACTGAGGTGGTGCAGAATCAGGCCTCCTATACTATGTTAAATCACATTCTTAAAAGGATACATATAAGAATGCATCCAGTTACTTGTAATGTATACAAGTAAAAAGATCTCTAGTATAAAAAGGAGCAAGAACTTATCCTCTCTTGGGAGGGGAAGGCCATAATTGTCTAGGCCTGGTGTGCAAAGATTTGATGTGATCATAGACCAGATACTACCTTAGGGAGGTTGTTATGTCAGGGGACAGAGTTCTACCAGTATCTGAAAATATCAGCATTCTGGCAGTGTCCATGTCCTGCTGTCGAGGTAGTTTAGTCTTTTATTTCCCCATAATCTGTAATGATACATGTAACGAAGGATACAAAATGCTTTTTTTTTTTTTTGCATGAGCTTCTCAAATAAAGGCTTGGCAGGACTTTCTTTCTATCATCCCCATCCCCCTGCAAAAGCATATGCTTCAGCCAGAAAAATGACTGAGTTGAATAGAAATAAGGGCTCTGCCTCTGCTTCTTTCTACTCAAACGGTTACTTTTTCATTAACCCCTTTTGTCCTGCTTGTATCCTGCACCTCAGGTCAGGAAAATCAGAATCCCATTACCTTTGGAAGAAAGGGTCTCCCACAGCCTTTACAGCTTTTTGGATCCTCTTTCTGTCTCTTAAATCATACCCAGTGCCTTCAACAGAGCTGTGTTTGTTGGCCTTCTTCCTTATCTTAGACGCAGACAGAGTTTCTGTAACCCCTTTCAAATGGACTTTTGAGGTTTTCTTCAGCACCTTGGGCATCAAGTTATCCATTAACACTCTTTGCTGAGGTTTAAGTACCCAATGGTTACATTTAGTGCTGGTTCTCCAGCCTCTCTCCCTAACCAGGATGTTTATTTTCCATAAGACTCTTAGAAGTTTAATCTCCTCACTGGAATTCACATTTGCCTAGTGAACACAAATTCCCTCCACTGGCACCTGCTAGCGTCTTACAAGGTAAGCCATTATTATGGGGCATATCATTCCCAAGCAAAGCCGAAATCTCATCTCCCTGAGACCCCTTTGGCTTTTGCACTATGCTGGCCCCAGGATCATATCAATGTGGGTGCATTTTGCATGGCTTTGAGGGTGCTCAGTTTGAAGAAATTGTCAGTACCAGTTAGCTTAGCCTGCCTGAGCCAGCTGGTTGTGATTTTTGCCAAGTGGCTGTTTAGCAAGATTTACCGCTCATAGCAGTATTTTTATAAGGACCTGTCAATGATGGGGATTAGTCCTGATTTGAGCTCATGGAGACGAGACACCGGTACAGGCACATCCCTGCAATCACCAGAGCACAGGAGGAACCGGCTCCTTCTGCACCCAAAGCCTGTCCCTGTTTCAAGGTGCAACCTGCTCCACCAGTGGGAACCGCTGTTTTCTGGGGCTGTGCTCAGAACAGTGGCAGTAGCCACCATCCCCTGGCAGGCGTGTTATGCCCAGTCCAGTGAGGATAACACTGCCTCCAAGGCCTCAGCTCTTTAGCTTGCATGGGAACAGCAGATGCTTCTAGTTCAATTCCCCAAGTAGATGCCAAGAGCTGGAAAGGGAGTCTCTGTTGCTGTTATACTTCATATACGCTGTGCTGGCAAGAGCACTTTCTGTTAGCATGACTGCATCTACACTACGGCTGCTGCTGGCACAGATCTTCTGTATTAAAACACATGCCTCTGCCCCAGCCAACATTCCTGTTGCAGCCAACATTTCTAGTGTAAGCCTAGCTGGAGCTCTCAGCCGGCTGTGATCGTACGCAACTGGCAGCGTCTGTCTGCTCTTTAGTGAAAGGTCTGTCCTGCAGCATCATATTCTAGCAATGGCTCATCGGTAATACTTACCCAGGCATGGAAATGCTTCCAAGTTTTTTCATCTTTCAGCCTAAAGAAATTATTTCAGAGTAATGGTAGATTTACACTCATTAAATTGCTACCTTTCCTATGATTCCTACCTCACTAGGAACTCTTCCTGGAGTTCAGAGAGAACAGAAAGTTTGGAGGATAGTTGTTTGTAAAGTAAACCCACTCCAAAATACCCATCTTCAGTGAAACAACAGAGGTTTGGCACCATCTGTCACAGTCTAGCCAGCTTCCAGCTGCATCTGAGCATGCTTACAAGAAAGAGTCATGCTGAGAGACAGCTACTGTCACATACAGCTAAGGAAAATGAAATCAGGGAAAAGCTCTGCTTCTCACCTCCCACTGATTCCCCCACGATAAATTCTTCCAGAAAATTAATTAAAGTTCATGTGTCTTGAATTCTATATTTGGCTGCAGTTCTTTATGCTTACATATTCTATAAGTGCTACAGGGAAGAAAAGTGTTATAAATTGTTGCATGTTATGTTGCAGGAAACCTTTCTTCCCAAGGCAACAAAATTTACACCCAGCTTAATCAGGCTATGTCCTAGGGCTTGCCTTAACAGAAAACCCTCCTGAGGTTAAGCAAATGTTGTAACAAGATGAAGTATGTGGTGCAGTGATGGTTATGGACAGTCAGTGTGAACAAGTCCAGTCATATCAAATTCAAGGACACCCCTTGAACCTCACAGGACAAGGACAAAAAGAAAGATCAATCAAACAATGGCAACCCCCGGCACAGTCAGGCAGGGGTAGGAAAGGTTGGGGACTACATGTGTTAGAAAGTCTCTAGCTGCTCCACTCGTGCCAGCCAGACCAGGCCTCAAAGTAGGTCATTTTGGTGGCAGGGCTTTACACCCAGTGCAGGAGAGCAGTGAGAGCTGCTCTGGAGATTTGGCCTGAGCTGTGATTTATGACGGTTTCATGTCACTGCCAAAGGGCTACCACCAAGCTCCCAGGCACCAGCAGATAAACTGTTGTACAAGCCCATAGGAAGGCCTTGTGTCGAAGAGGAAGCACAGGTGCTGAATGGCAACAATGGCCAGGGAAAATGGAAGGGAACCTGTCCATTTAACGCTCAGGATATAGGACAATAACCTACTTAAGGCAATTTTGCTTTACAACCCCAGGAGCCTCTCAGTTTTTTCTTTTTAAATAGCCCCTTAGTCCCTGCCCAGTGATGGTATGCATAACAACGTTCACCTAATTCTGGCTGGGATTTAAATTTTTTTCCACAAAAACTGGACATGTGGGCTGCCATATGTGGAGCAGAGCTGCCAGTAGCGACTTCTGAACCAGCAAACAGACCTAAAGCCACAAAGAGAGCTGCTGCAGCAGTGACCAGCTTTCAGCTGGCTGCCTCTCAGAGAGGGATTTACAATCCTTGACTACCCCAGCGTTGAAGGGTAACAGGCAGAAACCTGAGTTAGCCAAAAGGAAATGCTTAAAGGAAGGGTGTAATATTACCTATCCCCACCACTCCTCCCAGGCATGGATGTCTTCCCTCAGGCTTCTGGAGCCAGACTGCCAGCCCGAGCCCCCCCATGGCTCACTGTCTGGGCAGGGGTGTTCGCCCCTCTCGCAGACACGCTGCTCCCTGTGCATCAGGGATGGCACCTCCTCTTTCCAAAGTACAACCAAGTAACTCAGGCGCTCATCTCTGACCTCCCTTCCATTTCTTCTGTACCTACTGCATGCCTCTGGTACCTTGTCCTTCCCTCCTTGGCAGCACCCACCAGCTGCCAGTGCCCCAAGATGTCCCTAAGACAGAAGTGCCTGTGGCTTGCTCAGCTGCCACTAGGAACCCTGGGCCACCATGCCCTCCAGGAAAGTTCCTTCCTATTTACCATTGTCTCAGCAGGTTTCATCATTTCTTTCATTGCCTTGGGCATGAGGCAGAGCCCCAGTCACACAAGCATCCCTGGTGCCCACCTCTGGCATGGCTAAGGAAAGGGACAGGGAACACAGGAGGAGATACAGGGGTGGGAGATACCTGAGAGGAGGCAGAGGAGAGACATGGGAGGACATTGCTGGGGACATGGCTGGAGGTGCACTCTTGGGAGGAACCACTCTGTGCCAGAGGAGGTACCTCAGAGGGACCGTGGCCATGCGTGACCCACGCCGGGGCATGGACACCCCTGTGGCCAGTGGACAAAGGCAAACAAGTAAGAAGGAAGGAGCAGCTGAAAGAAACCCTTATGTGCAGACCCAACATCCAGTGCTGCCCATCACCTCACTGGAGGTGCTGGGAGGGACTGAGTGTGAAAGCTGGTAGAAATAAGGGAAGCTGATCTCAGGAGGTGTCTGGCTTGTGTCTGGGGAATGCGGAGGAAAGGTGTTTCCCGAAGTGTTTGTTTAATTGTGTTCTTTTCCTCAATATCCAAATCAGTAATTAAAATTTTAGGTTAATTTGCCAAAGAACTAAATTAAGTAAAATTCCCCAAGTCAAGACTGTTATGCCAGTGACACTCATTGAAAACTGCTTCTTTTATTAAACAGTAGTTTACAATTAGTCCCATTGGTCTATTTGGGATTCCCAAGTCCTCTGATGAGAGACCATGGTCTGCAAACAACACTGCTCTTGTACTAGAGATAGACTTGAAAAACAGCTACAAGCCCCTTATATACCTCAATTACTCCAAAAATCCCTTTACCCCTTTTGCCTAGTTCTGTTCTCAGCAGATCTTGAAGTTTCTAAGTCCACAAATACTCCTCTTGAAATGTGTAGTTCATTTTCTCTGATACTGTATACTGCCTCAATCTTGACAGCTTGATGCACATAGGCTGGGGTCAGCTGAGCCAGGTTTCATTTAAGAGCAGCCTACACACACATACACACATGCTCAGTGACTGCAGTAGTAGGTCTTTTCTTAATCTTTTTTTTCTTAAGAAAAAAGCTACCCAGTTGTTGGACAGGTCAAAAACCATCACTTCCAATGGACAGCTTTGCATGTTAAAGCTTATTTCCTTCTACTTCTTCACTTGTCCCATACCCTCACTTGTTGCAGAGCAATGGAGGTACAGCCCACCTCACCGCTAGTGAGGTATTCTAGTGCATACAAAGGACAGTATCGCCATGCACAGCACTGCCTCATTTTATGTAGAATATGGGGAAATAGTTGTGCAAACCAGTTGTGCATATGGAAACTATCATCCCCAAACCTTGGCTAGAGTCACTGGAACACCAAAAGGCTCGTCACCTCTTCAAGGACTATTTTCCTATAGTGTTTCAGTCTTTTCTTGCTCCCACCCATTTTGACACCAGAGCTGTTCAAAACAATCTATCACTTTCCTCCTTTTTTCCTTCAGATGAAGGGAGAATATTTTCCCCGTCTACAAGAATAGCTGCGCTTTGTTACTTACACATTTAAATTAAATTAATCTGGGGCAGAAACCTGGTCTGGAAAACTTTGCTGAAAGTTTCAGCAGGTAATTAGCATCTGAAAATAGAGCTGTTAAACTGGAAGAGTGTGACTCCGATATTCCAAATATACATCCCAACGAAGAATGAGGGGAAGAAGCACTCTGTTCCAGGCCAAAACCAGATATGTATCCCAGTGGAAAACCAGGGGAAAAGGAAGCCTCTGGTGAATAGTGCCACTTCATTGTGGGTCTGAGCCTGGGGAAGGACTGAGCCTGCAGTAGCTCCAGCACTCCAGCACTCCTTATTTTGCAGATTTTAAGTACTTTTATGCCCTTTCATTTGTATCATTGAACCACTCCTTCCACTTCAGCATACATAGCATATCTGAAGTAGAAAGTACTATTTTTCCCCTTTTACAGATAGGGGACTCCAGGACAGGGATATTGAGATTGAAGCCCTCAGAGGTATTTTGGTTTCTAATTCAAAGGAGAGTCAAGAACTCAAATGCATGTAAAGGTTTGGGACTGAACAGCCTTCAAAGGCTGTGTACCCACTCTGCAGCTGCAAATCACCTCAGGTCTCCTGAGTCCTGGGCTTGTGCTTCAACACCTAGAGATGCTTTCTTCTGCTACAGCTGGTCCTAAATTCAGTATACTTTCTTGTTGAATAAGGGAGTGGTACCACTGCACTCACAACATGGACAAATAGAAGTGTTGGCATCCTTCTACTGTGGGTTTCTGCCTTTGATGCTTTGGCCATGACCCTGTATCAACTCCTCATCCACTGCAACAACAAGTCTTTTTTTCCATGCAATAGCCTAGGGGCAAGCTGTAGCCACATGCCCTGCCTTCACCGACCCCACTGGTGGCGCGCCGCCCTTCTTACATGACCATACCCTCCCACCGCGTGCAAAATTTGGCATTTGCTCCTCCAATCTCCTTCTTTGTCCCCATGAGCCCCCAGAACAGTGTGAAGAGCTGAACTTCACACAGAGGTATTTCTTCTCCCCTCAGACTTCTACAATATTGTGAATGTCTTAAGCAACCACAGTTAGACGCAGTGCCAGCGGATTTTCAGAGAATTAGTTCAGGTGTTTCAGAGCTGAGCCCTTCATAAATCTTCTTGAAACTCCACAGATTTATTGCTAATGTCAGTTCCTGAGAATCACACCTTCAACCTCTAAAGCACAAAAATGTCTCTTTTGTTAGAGGATTTAACTACTGCTTAGATTCATTAGCAAAGGTAATTTTGGCCTAATTAGCCTTTTAATTTCTATGTTATCCCTTGTAGGAATATGCCCTCAGAAATTAGTAAAATGGTTTATAATACATGCTAATCACCATAATCTGATTTGTCTTTAATTATACATGTAATGGGGAAACTAACTGGAAGATAAAGGATATTCTGAAGGGCCAAAATATGTATATCAGGAAAAGAACAGAATATTATCATTAAACAACCAAAAAAATTGCTTTTAAGTATATGGAAGAATACTTGTTTCCTATAGCAGGAATATCAGATTGCTTAACTTCTTTTAGAGATCCTTATTGTGGCAAAACATATTCATAAGTCTAATGACAACTGAAGTCTTGGCCTTACAACATCGGCCTGGCCTGAAATGGAACATCTAATACTAGGAAAAAAATATGGAAAACTTATTTGCAGAATAGAAGGCAAAGTATAAATAAAGTTGCAAATTATAATAGTGGTTTCCAAATGAAATTTTCTTAGTTTCAAAAGCTCCCACTTGCAGGAATCACAGCACTGTATCCTGAGTTGTCCTCTGTATTTAAAAAACAGATTGGGCTGGTGGATTTTTAGCAACTGTGCAGTGTATTTTTTCCAGGGATTTAATGGACAGTAACAGAAAAAAATACCAATTTCCTGGGCATTTATTATTTCTGTTCTTGAAAAGTACATTTTGTATGAAGTACTGTCAAACTCTATCCATGCTTTAAATGTTGCAGTGTAATGTGACTTCGCAAAGCACAGCAAGGGAGGGAGAAAAGAAATTATAGCTTTTCTATGAAGTTGACAGAAGGGAGTTAATTTAAAAATATCTTATTACACAAAAGGGTTTAAATTAGCAAAAATGAAGATACTATAGCTATCCATCATTTTTAGCATAAATATTTGAAAGAATAAGTATTTTC
Organism: Anhinga rufa; assembly: GCA_013400875.1. Lineage (NCBI taxonomy): Eukaryota > Metazoa > Chordata > Aves > Suliformes > Anhingidae > Anhinga > Anhinga rufa. The sequence goes on along the minus strand of VZTV01069669.1, from coordinate 40,177 downwards.
TGGGTTGCTTGCTTTCTGACTACAGCAGAATTCAGATATAGACTTGGAATTTGTCTGGATGAAAAACAGGGGTTTGTTTAATTGTGGTTTTTATTATGGGTTTTTGTTTGGTCAGTTTTTTCCTATTATTAGACTAAAGTTGAGAAATAGCAATATGTAACTGCACTTTGACCACTCCATTTCGCTAAGTACCTCACTGAATGCATGTCCTCAGTGGCAGAGTCTGCTAACAGGCTGCAATGCGAATGGGAGAAGCTGATGCACATGCGCTGTCCCTCTCAGCCCAACAGATTTGCCAGAGCTTGTCTACCTGTCCTACCTGTGATGTCTTTACTCTGTGCCTGACCCTGGAATTGCATCTATAATGGATATTCTATTAAAAAAACCCAGTTACTAACATTTGCACCAGTTTTCAAACATTCGGTCTCTAGCTTGGCTGGTCCCATGGGTAAGCTACACATCTGTGATCAAGTGTGTGGAGAGTATCCACACCACATTTTCAGGTATTTTAAGAAACATGCATTATCATTGAACGTGCAACTGCACAGTGCCGTCTGGGCAGAAGCTTTCAGAAACCAGAGACACCCTGGCTTTTCACACAAACCAGCTCTTCACACAAACCAGCCCACAAACCAGCTTCTGTAACTTAACGCAGAGGGAAAACTGCATTCCCCAGGAAGAGGATGCTGTCCTCTCTTGGTGCAGCCTGCTGTTATACCTGGTCACGTTCTCATCTGTGGAAAAATTAGGCCAACACATCCCAGCCAAGTGTCAGTGGTTTGCTTGGGAACAAGCCATTTTCTTCCACACAAAAGTCCTCGAGAAGGCTTCATCTCATAACAAGCTGCAGGTTAGTTTGAGCAAAAATACATCAGTATCTGACAGTGTTCAGCATTTCAAATCATAGTGTGCTTAAACGATTAGAAGGAGACTCAAACACTCAAGATTTCTCTTTTGTACCTTCAGTCTGACAAATTGCTGGTCAGAGTGGTGGTCACACGGGACTCATGAGGTGGAGAGGACATGTTAAAGCAGAGCACAGAAAAGAATCCTTACCTAGATTCTTTGCAGGTACAATGTTCGATGCAAAGAATCTCATTTGCACTATCCTTTGGTATTTAAACACAAAAAGATAATAGCTGATATTTTTATTTTGAAATAAAAAGTCTCGTACCAAAGGTCTTTCTAGATCATCAGAGCTAGTTGCATTAATACCATTTCTTTTCAGGGCTTTATGTCAGCAATGGGTTTGGCCTAATGAATATCATGCACACCTCCCAGTCTAGGCAATTTCAAGACATCTCCTAATTTAGTCAGCTTAAAATACCAACAATTATATTTTTAATGACTTGTGTGAACATGAGGGGAGGTCCCAGCTTTTCAGCAACTGGCAGCCGAGATCCCAGTGCAGCTAGGACTGGGATGCCATAACTTCTGCTAATCTTCTTAAGAGAACTAACCACACAGTGGGACATGCCTTAAAGCTTGTTCTTAATTTTTTAATATATTTTATTAAATAGGGAATTGGTGAATCAGAGCACATTCATACATTTATTACTTCTTCTGTCAATAGGACAAAACCAGGCCAGCTACACAGAATAAATTAAACATGAGCTAGTTGAAATATTAATTTAAAACATTATTCTGTATCGACACAGATCTTTCATGATGACAAAATATTCAAAAGATTTCTAATTGTCTGTGAATTTGCCGCATTTGCTGAATAATTTGAACAATTAACTTTCCCATGAGGTATTACAAATTGTTTCAACCATTCACCAGTCTTGTTTGGCTGTTAACTTAAGACATCTGGCATTGATTACTGGTAGTGGAACTTTAAGTGGCAACAAATTTAAGCAAAACCAACCTGTACCTTGTATAAGTGCTCACAGTAATGAAACGGTATTGTTACAATGGGGAAGCCTTCAGCATAGCCTCACAAATAGCTGGTAACTTTCTGAACATTTACATCCATCAAACAATATGAGCAGCACTAGCCAAGCATGAAAAGTTGTTTTTGTTTTCTTTTAACAAGCATATCGGGTTATTTAGCATGCCCTAGCAAAAAGAGAAAATCTCGGTAGGTCAGTGGAAGTCTCCACAGACCATTGTGGGTCTTGAATCAGGTCTCCACTGACAACCTCCTAACGTGGCAAAGGACATTGCCAGGGCATGGGCAGATGTCCTGCCCAATTCCAAGCTGCACACTCAGGGGTCAGATATCACTTCCTCCTTCTCCAGCAGCAGATTCATTGAGGAAGCGGTGACATGCACAGCTGCAGACATTGCCACAAGCCATCACCGCGCCATTCATTGTGCAATCCGAATGCTATCACTGCTCATGACCTTGTCCATTTGCAGAAAGTATCTACTGCACATATTTAAGCCTTTATGTGGGAAGCAGTTTATGTGGATGCAGTCTGTCTACTAATGAAGCCACAAGCTAGAAGATAACTTCTGTACTTTTTAAAGAAGAGTCAAACAGGAAAGGTAATCACCCATCCCTTGTGGGCTTCATTTGACCTTCATCTCATGTTTTGCCATGGATGTATAACTGAGCGAGCCCAAATGTGGCCACACACCATGAATTACAAAAACACGCATAGAAAAGATGCAGTGCAGTGAAGAATGATATGAACAAATCTGGATGACATTTAACATAAGAGTTAATGGTCATATTGTTCTTGGGTTTTATTGAAAATTACCAGGCGGGCTCTGGAAAATATGCGCTGTTGGGAATCTGTTCCGAGTTTTTATCAAAGCTTCTTTGCAATTAGTGGCAAACTATTGTTCATTCCTCTGGAATTCCTTGAAATAAGATCACCCTGATTTCAGCCCGATACTATTCATGGTCTCACAATCTGCAGCTCCATGGAAATGTGTTTTAATAATAAATGTAATAGCAAGTATTTGTGCAGCAAGCAGCAGTGATAAATAGTTAGTGCCATTCAATAGCATTTTCACTGTCCAGGGACTTGACTTGCCAACATTAATCTTTACAGCTCCCCATGAGGTGAGTGTGTGAGCTGTTTATCTCAGTAAATGCAGTGGTAGGAGCATCTAATCTCTCCATCCCGAGGCTGGTGGGTCACACCCTGATAAGCGCAGCCCTGGTGTGGCAGGGTCCTGCAGCTCACTGGGGCATCAAGGAGGTAGGCTCAGCTGGATGGAGCTGCTGTTCATATATGCTGCTCTTTTCTTGTTCAAGTACTTCACAGTCCTGTGAGTTAATTATTACTCCCTTTTCTCTGGCTGGAGTGAAGGCACGCACGTGGGAGTTGCTTGCCTGAGGCCAGGATGCTGGAACTGAGATGGGAGCCAGGAGTTTAGGAAGCCTGTTAGCCTCGTCCTCCCAGTGCTTGCAAACATCCCACTGTAAACATGGCAGCTTCTGAGCCGCTTCTCCATGCTCCATGGCACCTCAGGAAGGGGAAATCTTTGACTTCCCCAGTCCAATTTCTCCCATGTGGTCACCCGAAGTCCCACGTGGGACTGGAAGTATGGGGGCTGGCTGGTGCAGCCTAGCCCAGCTACAGAGGGTGAAGTTTCTCACTGGAGATGTGATGGAGCCCTGCCACAGCTCCAATACACCCTTGCTCCTTCCTTCCCACCGCCGTTGCTATCAAGGATGGCAGGTAAAGGTGTGGAGGAAGGAGAGCAGAGACACCTGGCTGGCCTTTCTTCCTAAGGGAATATTTCCCTCTGCGTGCCATCCGTGGGCTGTGCCACTCTCTTCTTTCCAAGGAGACACTGCAAAGTCACAGCAGTGTGACAGAAAATTAGAGTTAAATGTTTCTCTATTGCAGAGCTGCACAAAGTCTTGATGCAGCAACATTTACCTCAGCTACAAGTATGGTGCTGATGGGCCATGAGGGTACACTAATAGAAAAAGAGATTATTATTATTATTAGCTACATCATTGAGAAAAAGGTGGCATTAAAAGAATTACAAATAGCTGGGTTTCTTTTTCAAAGCCATGAGGTATGAGGCAAAGAAGATTAACCATGAGGGAGACAGTTGGAGTGGTGTCACTGCTTTCATGGCTGTTCTTAACAGCATAATTGTCAGTAGCATGAACAATGGGAAAGCATTGTTAATTTAAACTGCAAAATATTTTCAAGTAATTTATGCAGCAATAAAGCCTCTGACTTTTACAACAGCCAGACCGAAGGCATGCAATAATTTTAAAGGCAAAGATGTTACTAACAGGTCCTTTGAATGGATGGGATGCATACTGTTTCTTTTCCTCAAATAACAAAAAATGTTACTAATTTGATAAATGGTGAACCTTCAGAAATTAAAAAAGAAGCATGGAAATCGTGATTAGCAATCATTACTACCTGAAGTTAATGATTGTTAATTATTAATTAACAATTGCTCAAATGAGTTCCTGCAGCAATTGGATGAAATTATATAGGAAATTACTGTGCCATGGTACACTAGACAAATGATTCCCCTAGTGTGTATTTATAGAAGTAAATTGCACAAAGCAAGCAGCAGAACAATTATCAAAACTAATCACTCCTGGAACTTGGGATCTTGTTTACCTTTTACCAGGGCTGTGAAATGGACAGATAATACCCGTGAAAACCCATATCACCAGTGGCAAGACTTAGCATCTGGTGATGGATACTCCTCCAGAGTGCCAGCCTCACACCAACAACATATGCTTTTCATGCTCTCTCATAACCTTCTACTTTTGAAGGGAAGTACAAAAAATTGCAGAGACCCTGTTTTCTTCAGTGATCACTGTCAGGGATTGTAATAATAGTTTTGTTTCTCTTTAAAGGCTTTATCCAGCAGAGAAATGCAGACAGGTAACTTTATGTGCAGCTGTATGACCACTGATTTCAAGGAGCAATACAGACCTATTTGCATTCATCCCACTGCAGGATCGGTTCTTGGTCATTTATTTAACTTAGGTGTGCTTGCAATAAAGTGAGGATGGAAACTGCTTTTTATTATGTTGAAAAGAAAACGGGGAGGGGGCAAAGAGGAAAAATGATGCAATCATCAGAAAAATTATTTGAAATAGCCATAAAATATTAATAGTCTAATGAAAAGGAGAGATATAATACAAACCTACAAAACTTGTCACATGGCTGTATTTTGTTTAATAAAAGAATTTATTTTTAAGTGAATGGATGATTCACATGGAAAAATATGTTCTAAGTGTTCATCATCTGTGGGAGAGTACTGTTACAACATGCATAATGTGGTTTCGGAGAGAACAGTTTGGCTTTGTAATAAAGATGTGGGCTTCAGTGGTAAGAAAAGTCTATGTTACTTTAAAAATCTGTCAAGGTTCCAGAAATAAAACTTTCTTTAATGGAAAAATATAGCATCATTATTCCCAAGCTGTTATTATGACTTCGTCTTGTCATGCAGAGAAATCCACAGTTAGCTATCCATGCTACTGAATCGTTTGATAGTCCCCTTCAAAGATACCATCCCATCCACTTTATAACATTATAGTAACACGGCTACAGTGTAATCATCTTCCCTTTCACAATATATGAGGGTCATAACACTGCAGTGAGGAAAAATGTCCACATCCTAAAACTTTCATTGCTCCTTCTGGGCTATAAAACTCTTACCTACATCTGCTGTTGTACTTACTTTCCTTTCCCTCATGCATTCATTTATTCAACATGGAAATCTACTGGCAAATGAGCTTCTTATTCAAGTTTCCAAAGGCAAAAGCTTGTTTCACAGATGCAAAGGGAAGCCCAAGTTCATTGCCTCATCCAAAACCAGTTCTGCCAATGATTGCATCTGATGGGACCGCTTGGACCAGCGTTTATTCACCACAGGGTGTTCGTACACAGCATGTGGGGAATGTACACGTGGTCCTGGACATATATTATTGTATTAATGTGAGATAACCCCCAGTGCTTTCAGCTGAGGTGACTTGCTGAAATGGGTAGCAGAGACACAAGTAGGATCCAGCTTCTCCATAACTCAGAACCGAAGCCAGATGAGTACTGAATTGAAAATAAATGTATAAGTCTTTTTTTAATAGTATTCTCTGAGAAAAATTGTAAAAGGATGGCACTTATCACTTTGGTTGCTTATTTGCTTAAAACACTGCAAATTAAGTGATTTGCTGTAGCAGAAGTATAGTTATTGCTTGTACTGCATAACTTGGGCTGATATGAATTTCCATTCCTAGCTATGCTACTATCTGGAAACAGAATTTTTCAGTATTTGCAATTAAACCTAATTACAAGTTACTCTGCTCTGGTGAGACCCCACCTGCAGTGCTGCGTCCAGCTCTGGAGCCCCCAACACAGGAAGGACATGGAGCTGCTGGAGCGGGTCCAGAGGAGGGCCACGAAGATGATCAGGGGGCTGGAGCACCTCTCCTATGAGGACAGGCTGAGAGAGTTGGGGTTGTTCAGCCTGGAGAAGAGAAGGCTGCGGGGAGACCTTATTGCAGCCTTCCAGTACTTAAAGGGGGACTATAGGAAAGATGGGGATGATCTCTTTAGCAAGGCCTGTTGTGGCAGGACAAGGGGTAACGGTTTTAAACTAAAGGAGGGTAGATTTAGACTGGATATAAGGAAGAAATTTTTTACTCTGAGGGTGGTGAGACACTGGCAGAGGCTGCCCAGAGAGGTGGTAGATGCCCCATCCCTGGAAACATTCCAGGTCAGGTTGGCCGGGGCTCTGAGCAACCTGGTGTAGCTGAAGCTGTCCCTGCTCACTGCAGGGGGGTTGGACTAGATGGCCTCTAAAGGTCCCTTCACACCCAAACTATTCTATGATTCTATGATTCTAAGTACTTAGAGAAATTGGTAGATACATTTGAAACAAATAGGTGAGCTGGAAAAAGGGCAAAAGAGAGAAGGAATCTGTTACTGAAAAACAGCCTTTACCACATCCATCATTCCTGCATTTCAGGTCTGCCAGAGCCCAGGACAAGAGAAAATAACTTGTTTAATTCATTAAGAAACAAAACAAAGATGAAATATCATTTCTGTTCTTTGATCCTAACTTCCTGAGCAGTAATGTTTATAGCCAGAGCAAAGATGAAAATGTCCATACGCCTCTCATATGATGACCTGTATCTCAGATCATCCAACCTGAAAAATGTAATACATTTCATTTTCCCACAAAAATAAGATGCTAGGTAATCTTCAAGCAGGAGAATGCATCTGTTGCCAGGTACTGTAGGACATTAGCTATATTCCTTCAACATTACTTTCCTGTTAAAAAGTATAAAGTATGCACACTTGCAATTTGGCATGACTTTGACCCAGACTGTAGTTTTGTCTGATAACATCACTAACCACACAATAAAATATATCTATATCTAGCCAAAAAAGACAACCCATTTAATACATATTTTTTGTAAGCAATACTGAGGAAAAAAATATGAAACTGAAAACTCCAGAGCACTAGCAGCCACACTAAAGGAGAAAAATGAACCTTTTAGTAATATTTATATTAGTGACTTGTATCAGCAATCCTGATTCAGGCTGAAGTGAAATCTCAGCAGCCAGCTCTAACACATGCTGGATACAATTTGGAAAGATCAATATTTTGACACCTTTCTTTTGGCTAAACCTCAAATTAAGACCCAAATCCTATGCATTACAGAATGTTCCCCTGCACTGTGGAGTGCTCCCAGTGGGATGCCATTTGCTCCTGCTCCCAGTAATTCAAAGCCCCCTTTATGGCAGAGGTTTGTGAAGATCTATTTAAGATAAAAGAAATGCGGGTTCCAGTTTCCTCTTGGGAATCGTTCTAGGCCTGGGGAAATTCAAGTCAGATAGAAAACTTTTCTTCTACAGACAGGAGAAATCCCAGTTCCACTAAAGGAAGTAGCACACAAGTCCCCAAATGTGCCATGCACCAGTTTTGGCATGTAACGAGTGCACAAACTGAGCACTGTCCCTAATGATGAAGTTCAAGGACATGGCCTTAATTGGGCCCTTTGAAAATGCCAAAGAATTGAATAAAGCTGATGAGCCAACGATGACCATGGAAACAAGCCACTACAGCCACTCAGCCAAAAACAAGCAAAATGAGTTGGCCAAAACAATGAATCAAAAAGAAGCTGAGCCACAATGCTCTTCTGTGTTACAACCCATTCTAGCTATAGAGCAAGAGACCTGCCTTCCTGTTCAACTCCTCAACCCCCTTTTGCCCTTCAAATTGTTTTTTAAAAGTTATTATTTTGTAAAGCTTTACAGCTCCCTCCCTCACTATGAGACATCAAATACCGATGTTCTCATTGTGTATATACCTCACCTTGTACAGACAAACCCTCTGATGTTAACAGCTTGTTTGAGCAAATAGTAGCGTGAGGACTTCAGGATCTGGCCAGGAATAGCATAGGCATGCACACATAATACATGAAAATACACATCTTTCAAACCCTCATCGATATGCTGCTCACCAGCCTGACCCCATGAGCTAGCTGCACTCTTTGCATGGCCTCCCTTCTTCCCATCCAACACTCCCTGTCCTGTCACTTCACTTGAATTATAAACAAACCAAATGACATATCTGAGAATTCAAAGCCTTGACTCCATGATCAAGGAGTTATATACGAGGATGGTGGAACATGTCCTCTCTCTCAAGCCCCAAAAGGTAGTGGGGGGCAGCCAGGAGCCCATGCCTTAGGAGAACAGAGACATGGGGGTACTGGAGGTACCTGTGCCACGGCACTATCCACATCAGCTCCTTCAGCTGAGTTTTCAGGAGATCCAGCTGCCCAAGCCTCAAGCAATCACTGATGAAAGACTACATAGTACATCCCTACATTTTAAGCAATGCTGCAAGCTGATATTTAGCCATCTAAATTGTACAGACTGGGCACATGTTGGACAAAACTTTACCTTTTGCTGAAACATATTTTCATCCACAGCAGAAATTCGGAGCACTCTCTCTTTTCCATCCCTCTAAAAATCATTTGAACTTTTGTTATCACAGCACCTGCAGCACAGGGCACCAGGGACACCCATTTGCTGCTTGCCTTGGGGCTGGAGTGGGATCCACATGCTGCTGGAGTGACATTTCCAAACAAATGCTGTCAAACTGTCATAAATATTTCCAACATCAGGTCTCTGTGTTCAGACTCTTCAAACACATGCTAACTCAAGCCAGAATTGTTGTCAGTGAGGCTCCCTTGGGACTTAAGGTAAATTTGTGGGTTTGTGTTTGCTGAGCTGGGCTTTTTGCAGTGCAACTTGGTACTCAAGATGAATGAGAAGCTGTCTCCTGGAAAACTGGATTCCTGGAGGCATTTTCATTGACTGTTGTTTTAAAAAGTGCTTTGAGAAAATATGGAAGTGCTTCAGTTCAAAAGGCTGAGGAGTGCAAGATATTTTATGAGCCTCAAATGCATAAATGTTCTAAGTCTACCATCTCTGCTGAACCGTGGCAGGAGAGTACAGAAAGGCAGAACAGTGTCATTTCTGTGCTATACATACAAATGGGTGGTCAGGTCTTCCATGGAGAATCAAAGCCTGAAATCCTCACTCAGCTCCAAGACCTGAGCCATGGTGTGGCAATACCAGTCTGTTCATCACACCGACTCCAATGCCTGAGCAGGGACAGCGAAATCAGGTCCTGAGTTCAGAGCCCTGTTCTGCAAAGCTGCTAAGGGGAACCTACTTAAGATTCATTTAAGCTGATGGGACTTAAAGTATGTCCTTAAGTGTGCATTTTACCAGGGAACTTACTTCAGTTCTGACCAAACAAAAAACATTCTTGGGAACCTCTTCAATAAAAGTACTGTAAGTAGAGAGCCCAAATCCAGCAAACTGCTCCAGACTGTAAATCAGTGGAGCCCACTGACCTGACCTGCACAAGAGTCTGTCTCAGCTGTGTAACAGGATGAAAGCCTCAGCTGGGGTCAAGCCCACAGACCTGAGACTGGCGCAGAAGCTCAGCCTGGCAGTTAGGCTGTATGTATGATGCATACGGGTGCCTCAGTAAACACAGAGCAGGCAGAGCCCTGCTCAGCTTACACACTCCATGGGTTACTACAGAGAGCTAAAAACCAGGAGACAAAAGGCAGCCTTCTGCCCCAGCCCCTTGGGGACCCTGGCTGTGGGCTGGCCTCAGGGACCTCCCTTCCTTTGCACCCAAACCATGGCTTTTGAAAATGGAGCAGGGTGCCTGCTTTTCTTTCAAACCACAGCTGGAAGAGATGGATGGGTAACAGCTGAGACAGTAACTTGTCAGAGCCCTTGCTCAGGACTTCTAGTGTGCAAAGCCCCACTTTTCTGGTCAGTACCCAAGGAAATTATAGAATCACAGAATGTCCTATGTCCAGCATAGGACAGACCCAAAATTCACACCATATCTCTGAGGGCATTGTCCAAGTGCTTCTTGAATAGCGTCAGGCTTGGCACCGTGACTGCCTCCCTCGGAAGCCTGTTCCAGGGCTCCACCACCCTCTGGGTGAACAACCTTTTCCTAATACCCAACCTAAACCTCCGCTGGCACATCTTCCTGCCATTCCCTTGGGTCCTGTCACTGGTCACCAGAGAGAAGAGATCATGCCTGCCCTTCCTCCTCCCCTTGTGAGGAAGCTGTAGACTGCGATGAAGTCTCCCCTCAGCCTCCTCTTCTCTAGGCTGAACAAACCAAGTGACTGCACGGTCACTACAGTTTCCCCTCTAAACTCTTCACCAACTTCTTGGCCCTCCTCTGGACACTCTCTAGTAGCTTTATGTCCTTAATGTACTGTGGCGCCCAAAACTGCACACAGAACCCGAGGTGAGGCCACACCAGTGCAGAGCAGAGCAGAGCAGGACAATCCCCTCCCTTGACTGGCTGCAATGCAGTGCTTGATGCACCCCAGGACATGGCTGGCCCTGCTCCGGCTGGGGCACTCCTGGTCCTGCAGAGCAAGGTCATAGAGGAAAGCGAATGGAGGAGCAGGGAGGAGCTGTGTGTTTGTACTGCCCCAGGGCCGGACACCTCTGATGGGGAAGCCCTGGGCTCCCTGTTCATCTGAGTAACAGCTAGGGTGTTCTTATTGGGAGCAGCCCCTGAGTGATGAACTAAAGCAGCCCTGGGCATAAGGAAGAGCAGGATGGATAACCCCTCACCCCAACAGCGTGAGCTCTCCCCCTCTTCTGTGCCCACAGCTGCTAGCCCCGCTCTTGCAGGGCAGCTTGGATCCTGCCAAGGGGGACAGTCCTCTGGGACTGCTGGCATCCTCTCTTCCTGGAAAGAGAACTAAACTCAGGTTTCCCAGACTCTTCTCGACTGCTCTAATTGTGAGGTTATTGTGCACAATAGCACCACAAGTTGCCTTCAGGGAAGCTGGCAATGGTATTTCTGTGAGAACAATCCTGCCTGTGTACTAAGCACAGCAATGGCTGTGGGGCAGGAACATTTTGCCTAGGATCCCGGCTGACCTCGGGCATCCTCCACACCCCAAGGTGACATCCGTGCCAGAGCTGGGGCAGCTCTGGGCCTGCATAAACACGCAGGTCCAGCAACCTTGAAATCAGGAACTGAGGAAGCTTTGCAGTCAGATATAAACACGCTTCTCCTCCTCTACTAGATTTGACTCCTAGTTGTTTACCTATAGACTGTACACAATGAGGTAATACTTACACATGGAAAAAAATATGATTCAACTTCTCCAGGTGCTATGGTATAATATAAAAATCCTATCTGACATCTAGTGAACATTAGCAACAGTGACAGCTGCTGGTCTTAGACGAAAGCAGGAATGCTGACGCTGCAATGCACAAGTACAATATTGTACATTTTCTGCAAGTGTCCCCCTCCCACCCACCCGAAATTAAGCCTTCTGGGAAGACATCCAAGAAAGAGTACACCTAACACTCAGGCCCCTTGTCTCCTGTGACAAAACCCCATAGAACAGGGCAGATTTAAGAGCAACAGAAAACCTAAAGCAAAACAAAGAAAACCATTTTTAAGAGCTACGGTGAATGCCAGAAGGCTAAACAAAGACTTTATCTACTCCCAAAATAACAAATTGGTCCAGTGCCACGAGTAGTCTAGCAGTTCTGGAAAGCATATTACTTAATGCCAACAATAACAGACACCTTCGGTCAAATATGACCCCTTTACAGAAATTTACCATATATGACTAATTCAGACAGACAACAGTAAATCAAAAGTCTGTTCCTCATCTATACATGAAATTATTTATAACACAGTGAAATTCTAACATTAGAGTGGTATATTGCACAATAATTTTCTTTCATATTTATTTATTTTTCCACCATTTCTCCTCTGAAGGTTAGTTGAACTACGGAGAAAAGAATCAAATATAAAATACTATATGAATTCAACAGCAAGCGCGCTGCTTAGACAAACTAAAATAACACTGAAACTTGACATGAGTTATTTGAAAAGGTCAGGACAATTTGAAAAGGAAAAGGTGAGATGATGTAAACCATGTTGTCCTCCCAGTCCATGTGAAAATCATATGTTCCTATATACGTGTGTGTATGTCTGCGCACATGTGTGTATTTTGTACTGACTTGTGGGCTGCTGTCAGGCAAGGAGGAGTAAAATAAGCCAGACGAAGGCTTTGGGGTGGAGGTAGCGAAAAGACTGCCAGGGCAAGGGGAAAATAACGGATTAGGCAACACAGTATGTCCTGCATTTTCCATATGGCAGGAGCAGGAGGAGCGGAAAGGCAATGAAAGCAAAATGAGTATCAGGAAGTGTTTGTATAAGCAAGTGAGTAACCCCTAGAAATGACTTCCATACACATTACTGAGGTGATTAGCATAGAAAGCACCAGGAAAGGATTGCAATTACACAGATCTGAATATCATATGAAGTTACAGTAGCTAAAATAAACAACTCCAAGGACCACTGACTTTCCTTATTCGAGAAGGACTTTGGTTGAACAAGTCTGGAGCAACAAGAGCAGTGCCCTGATGGCTGCCAAGCTGCCAACCATTTCCACTCGCCGGACCGGGCAAGCCATCATTTCCCTAATTATAAAAGCTCATTTCGAACAACAAGGCCCTAATTGTGCTCTGAGCCCCCACAGGCATCCACACACAAGTGCAGGGTCTCCACCCTCTGTGGAGGGTTGTGGCGAAAGCCTCACTGAGCCAGCATAGAGTTTGCTTGAGCACATACAATCCCCTACTAGCACAAGGAATGAAATGTGGGCGAACAGGCTAGAAAATATCTGGCCAAGTGCCCCACACTTCTTGCCCGGCTGTGAACCGGTGGGCTGGAAGCAAGGAAAGAAACTGGTAGAAATCTCCGACACTTCCAAGCCTCCGAGGTGTCCAGGTGCCCTACAGCTAATGGGATTTGGTGTCTAATCTGCACAACTGAGAACTGATTTGGCATCTAATCAGCCTGCTTGTCATCTCTCCAAATGAGAGCTGTACTCCTGAAGCACACCAGCACTTTGAAAACATTTTCCTGAAGCACTAAATGAGTAAAAGCACCCCAAGTCTGGTGAGAGAGCAGGCAATTTGTTCACAAGAGGTCTTCTGCTGTGTGCCCTGAATTCGCAAGTCCTCCCTGAACGCAAAACAGCCACAGGCTGATGGAAACTACCAGTATTCATTATCCTCAACATATAATTATCAGCAACCATGTCACCCAACAGTTAAATCTTCATCGCTCAGCTGATTTCCCTATTGGTTTTGGCACCAGACTCCAAATGCGCTGCAGGCAATGGAATTGCCCCATTCCCTTCTCTAATTTTTAGAGAAGACCATAGAAAGTACCATCAAACAGTAAAAATTGTACTAACCTGCAAAGCAGTTTTATTTTACCTTATGGCTTTTGCAATAAAAAATATATTTCCCCCTCTGTTTTGCATAAAATGACTGCTTTTTAGAAGAGCTAATTACTTTTGATTTCTGTTAACCTTTTTGCTGGGAACATAATACTGAATTGAAAACAGTATCTGGTTGCATGACAACCATTACATGTAAACAAATCAAAACAAATTTTAGTTGTGAATTTCAGGCCCATGTAATTATTCTTAGGACATTAAAAGCTGGTTTTAGATGAACATGTACAATGCCAAGGAGACTTTAAAAGGCCTAATTCTCACGAGATAGCCACAAGCTGGAAACAAAACTCTTACTTCTGATGTATAACAAACACAAAGGTTAGATTTTGGAATGCAAAATTAATATGAAGTCTTTTTCATGCTGCAATACCTGCTGAAATTTTTCAGTGCTTGGTGCACTTTTGCTCCATTGCTGTTTCTGTGGGGTTTGGCCCCAGCTGTGCTGAGAATTTGCTGCTGGAAACACTGATGTTGTGACTCACTGCAGGAACAGGGCTGAGACCACTTATGGTGAAGGAGAGACAGACAGAAGGCTGCTTGCTAAATGACCAGCACCGTAACAGTAACATCTAGCGTTTCATCTTCAGACTAGTATGTTGACCTTTAATTAGTGAGAGGATTATAGCTGCAACCAGCTGTGATCATGATATGGCACTAAGCAGCTAAAACTCATTGTCCCCACTCAGCTAGCCCACCCTTGGCTGCTGTTATCCTCGCTTTACAGGTAGGGGAAGACGGCCAAGAAAAAGGAGCGAAATCCCGTCCAGACCTTACTGAAATCCTTGGGCCTCTTTTAGCTATCATTAGTGGGTTCTTGATTTAGCCCTAGCCTGGGCCAGATGAGGGGCTCCCTTACTCTTAGCAGGGTTTTGCAACACCATCAGTGCCCCAGCAGCACAACAGCCAGTGGCCACAGCTGCCCTAGCACAATGTACATCAGCCCCCGAGAGAGAAACTACGGCGATGCGTATACTTACATATATATATATACGTACAGATACATATGGCTATATAAATTTCTGACTTGAAATTCAGTCTCTGAGAAAAAAAGTACAAATTATTTGTAGTTAGGGGAATAAGCCTTTTGGTGGTAAGGAAAAATCACCATTAACTGCTAAAATTTTAATTAATGTATTGTTTATTAAAGCTTTTGAACATCTGGACTGCTACAAGGAAAAAATCTTAGGAGAAAAAAAGAAATCAAAGATAAAACTTACTGTACAAGCAGTACTATGACTTGCAAGGAATACAGAAAATACACATATTTCTGCATCTAGTAGCTGGTTTGGAGTTAATAAACCTCTGAATTTTAAAATAATTTTTTTCAACCTAATACAAAAACGTCTCTCATGCTGGTGACTGTCTCCGTTGTTCAGTCTTCATGTCTCAAACAGCATTAAATGTTGGTTCTTTGTCTTCATCCAGAGACCTTTTCCCCTGGGACCTTGCATATTATCTTCCTACTTATCTCTGTTCCAGTTTCCTTTATTATCAGTCACCTTTTTTCCTCCATTTACACATTTATATATTTACCCTTTTTGCTCTCTTTGCTTCCTTTTCTCACTCTGGACTTCACACTTTCTCTTCTGCCTGTCACATCTCCCCACTTAATGCCTACAAAACAACCTCCAGAACCCATTTTTTTTCAAATTGTTGATTAATCCCTACCTTTTAGACAATAAATCTCAACCACCTTCCCTTCAACCTCGGTTGATATGTCTTCTCCAATTCTAACTTTTGGGATAAGCAGGCTGTCTTTCTGACCTCCATACATGCTATCTCTTTTTAGGGTGCAACGTATCTTTTAATTATGGAAGAAGTTGCATCCCAAGGAAGACCAGAAACTACCCTCTGGCAGACAACGGCAATTTGCTCCATTTTAAAGTTGGTGCAGATAGCTATCTCCTCTGTTCTAGAAAAGGAAACAGAGTTTACTGTTGCCCGACATCTAGAAAGATAAACTGACTTCGTACACAAAGTGGAATCAATAAGAAGCACAACAGCCTTGTTTCATTGCCTTGCTCAACGAAGTGTAAAAAACAAACTGACAGCACAACAAAGAGAAAAGAATAATTGATTTTTAAATGTATTCCAAAGGTGACATTTGTAGTCCAATTAAGGAGAATATTGTAACTTGTTTGGGCTTTTTCCTGACCACGGAATTTCACTTTTGTTAAAGCTGGATCTTCCTTTCTGAGTGATAAAATATGTGTAGGAAACCTTTCAGCTCTTGCATTGCTCTTTTTACACCTGTTTTTCCCCTCAAAAGAGACCTGTATTTTACAGGCACTCCTCTATCTTAGTAGGACAGCATGTGAACTGTTACAGAGGGTGCGTTCCGTGACCATGGCCATCACAATTCGAATGCACCATTAAAGATAATTAATAAGCCAAGCGCTGAAAACTGACCATCAGCACCATGCAGAAGAGGCTCTGACACCCCATAGCTTCCTAGTGCTTCTGTATTTGTGCCAAGAAAAAGGGATCCTTGCCAAGACTGTGCGATGTGCAATAGCTAGCCAATGTGATCGTCTTAAGCACAGCTTGTTTTCACTCACGGTGTGTGGAAGGAGGTCATAAATTGTTATCCAAAGAAACCACAGAAAAGCAGAGTGCCTTACAATGATTTATTGCTGCTGATGTAGTTATAAGATCAGCCAAAACCAGCATTGCCATTATAAATTATTTTTGCACCGTTAGTTTTAACTGGGAACTGTTGTGCACCCTGATTAATGCTCTGGCCAACGAGAGAGATGGAGCAGGGACAGGGATGGGAGTAGGAAAGCACAGAGGGACCAAGGGATCAGGGGAGCACCAGTGCCAGTGCTGGCTGATGTCTATCTCTGCTGATGGTGGAAGGCAGCATCCCAGATGAGCAGTTTCTGCTTGGCATCTCACACTGGCTGTTCACTGTGCATTAAGATGGCCTTTGTGCTAATACAATCACAGAGACATCTCCAAGCACTAAGTCTTGACATCCTCTCCTTGCTGAAACCCCAGCCTATAATCAGCATCTCCATGGTGCGGTTATTTACTGATAGAGGTAATTAAAATACTCCAACCAGTGATGATAACTGTATTAATTAATAATCGGCATCATCTGATTTAATTATTGAGGTATTCTTTCCTCAGATGGCACTGAGGTGAGCAGTTCAGCTTCAGTTCTTCCTAAAACATGTAGGAAAATGCAGATGTGAGGTGTTACTGTTGTACCACGCAGCTGCTGCCATGAATCCTGCATACCAGGAACACGTCCATCCAGACCTAATGGAAATGGCCCCCCTTGCTTTGGTGGGCAGAGCCTGCTGCAGATGCTTAGTTTCCAGGCAAAAGAAGGTGGGCTGTAGCTTATGGCTGGCTCTTGTTGCTGCTGCTGCATCCAGTCTCAGCAGCACTAAGGTGGTGCCCAGTGCCACCTACTCCCCATCAATGGGCTGTTAATGAAGCATAATCATGTTTATGGAGAGTGCTGTCTTCCTCCCATCAGGAGACTCAACATCAGATGAGGTATACCTATCCTTTCCTTTTCTACTGTTGGAAAAAAGAGACTTCGTAGCATGCTCATACACTCCACAGTGACAAGTGTTTGTTATTGGCATTATAGTCAGTTGCAAACTAGGAGTCTGATGCTCATTTTTTGTTCAGATGAGAACAGGAACAATATGCAATCCCACCGAGCGCCTCTACAAACCTTCAATTAAAACACTACTGCTTGCAAGGAGACGTGCTAGAAGCTACAGCCCAACCGCACTCAATAGCTTATTCCCCTTGAGGCTGGGTAGGTTTCCTGCCAAAACTTCCACTACCCCTCCCTAGATCTGACGTTTCTAGCCTGGGAAAGGTGAGGCATCATTGCACCTTAGCATGTTGTGCTGCCAGGGGGAGGGACACTAAAGACATGTTTTGTAGCAATGGTTTCCAGCAGGCATCAGCATGTTGCTGGGTTTACTGCTGACCACCCTCTAGCTGTTTCAGTGGAGCCCAAAATGCTTTTCCTTTGATGTACAGATGCAGGGAACTTCATGAAATGGCAACACAATACAGCTTGGAAACCATCCACCCCCTTCCTTCTCACAACAGCTAGCAGGCAGTGCTGGCCCAAGACTGCCAGTGGCTGTGCTGAAGGTTGCTCACAGGTGATGTAATGGAGCCTGAAGCGGTGCTCCTTGGCAGGCAGGTAGGGAACAGCATGATCACCAGGTGATCCCTGGCACGGCTCACCTCTGAGCTTCCCCTTCTTATCAGGACAAGAAGCAACACGCAGCAGTGCCGGGGCAGTGGAGAAGGGTTTAGGGTCTTAGCTATTACTGGGAAAGGGGACGATAGGGAAAAAAAAATCACATGGGCTCTTTTTTCAGCCCAACCACTGCTTTTTCACATTATAGATTTAGCGAGGCTGCCATCTGCTATCTGGGTAACATCTTCCCAGCAACTCCCATTGCAGCCTGATGGAACTGGGAAGCTTTCCGAAAACAGCAAAGTCAGACCATTTCACCTTGCTATCCCCTCTGTGCCTGCTATCTAATATTAAACACATTTTCCTGCCCTCCTCAAAAACCAGTAACATTATTACTGGAACAAGCTGTGTAGGTCCTCAAATTTTGTCCTGCACTAATGAAATCCTGTCAGTCAGAGACAGAGCTTGTACATGGCTGAGATTACCAGAGCTCTTGCCTGCAGGTTTTTCCAAGGCACAACGTGAAGGATAATCTAGTCTTATGTGTGTACGGTGAATAAATTGAGCTTTATTAAAGAAATCAATACCTTCAACCTAAATTATGCCTCCTGCCAGGGAGGTGACATCATTACTAGTCCAGGTATTAGTATTCTGCTGAGCTAGCACCTGAAATAGAGCTCATGTTTTGCTAGGCTTTTAGAAACCTCCATTCAAAACCTCAGAACTTGAATATAATAACTTCAGTGTTTTGCTGGGTTTTTACAGTGCCGTCGCCTGATAACATCAGCACCAGCAGCCTATACTGTGCTGTACCTCACTAAATGTATTTAGGATTAGATGCAAACCGTGTGTTTCTTTCATCTTTATGGAATTTAGATAAACCTCAGATCAGGCTGAAGCGTTGCGTGCAAGATCTTGGGAACGAATGGGAGCTTTCTGCAGGAGCCCAGATCATCTCCCTGGGAGACCAGGGACACACTGGGTCCAGAAAGCTGTGCTGAGCTCGAGAGGGGTCTGAGAGCCTCTGAGTCAAAACCCACTGCTCGGTCTCCTTAAAATCCCATCAGTACCCATACTTTCAACAGTGAGCAGCTCCACAGATGCCTTCATTTCTGCTTGGAGCCCTTAAAGCAAAGCCCACATTTTTCTTCAGGGCACACCAGGCATGAGAGGGCTTGCATGTCTCCATCTCCCAACTTGTTATTTGCAGCATGGGCCTTGTCCACATGAAAACCAGGTTCAAATCCTTGGGCTGCAGCAGGGGTTGGAGTCGCAGCCTCCCATGTGGTGGGAGACAGCCCTGGCTGTCAGGAGGCCATTGGATAGGGCAGATGGCTCCCTCTCAGCCACTCCCCATGGCTGTTATACTGCGAGAAATAACCTGCACTCACAGCAAGGGGAGGGGACTGAGCGCTTGCGGGCATTGCAGGTGTGTGGTCAATACCCATCACCCCGCCTTCTCTGCACCCCTCTGCTGACGACTGAACCGGCAACAGTGGGAAAATGGCTCTGCGCTATTCCCAGGCATGACCTTTCCAGCCGCAGCCTCCGGAGAAGGGGAACTAGGTCAGCAGTGAGGAGCGATCACTCAGCATCCCAAATAGTGAGTGGTGCCCACCTCCCCCATCCGCCCAGACCTCCACCACTGGGTCACACCATCCCTAGGGATGAAGGCTGGACCATGGCAAGGTGCGGCGCTCTCCTTGCATGTCTGCACAACCGTGCTGCCCTGCTCAGAAGTAATCTAGGTGATTTACTGACCTCATACCACTACAAATCATATTGGGATATACGGTAGAGCTAACCTAAGCAACAACTTATCTGGATGGTGCTCAATCTCCTTTTGCAACCCTTTTTGTGAAAAATACTAGGTGCTTTAGTGCTTAAGGTGAGACCAAGAATTCCTCAGTGTGGTGNAAATGAGAGAGAGAGAATAACAAAACCCAGGAAAAAACAAGTGATGCAATCACTTGCCACCCGCCAACCGATGCCCAGCCAGACCATAAGCAGCAATTGCTGCCCCCCAACCAACTCCCCCCAGTTTATATACTGGGCATGACGTCATATCATATGGAATATCCCTTTGGCCAGTTTGGGTCAGCTCTCCCAGCTGTGCCCCCTCCCCTCCCAGCTTCTTATGCCCCTGGCAGAGCATGGGAAGCTGAGAAGTCCTTGACTAGTGTAAGCACTATTTAGCAACAACTAAAACATCCCTGTGTTATCAACATTATTCTCATACTAAATCCAAAACACAGCACTGTGCCAGCTACTAGGAGGAAAATTAACTCTATCCCAGCCAAAACCAGGACAGCGGGAAACATCTGGGATGCTGCAAAAGCCTAATACCTTTAAGGACCTGTGTTGAGGCACACATATTTCCCTTGGCCGTGACTTAAGAGCAAATTCTTTAAATTAAAAGTTAAAATTTTCTTCATTTCTTAGTTTTAAAATCTTGATAGCACAGAACTCTTCAGTATCAGTCCCTAAATCTTAGGAATCAAATATCCATGAGGTATACTATTAAAAAATGAATGCTCTATGAAAAGAAAGATCTGGGTAGATTTTGAATAGGGTCATAAATCTGACTATTGTTTTCTGTATTGAGGAGCTTCACTGATATAAAGACATAGGTTAACAGTAATTTAAATACTTACAGGTTTCATAAAATTAAGCTAGTTTAGATCATGTTGTTTATTGGATACCCAAATAGCTATTTCTTACAATCACTAGGCAAATGAGGATTTTGTAATTAATTTTATCCTAGAATTATAATTTCCTAGAAGTAAAATAATTTATAATGATGACCAATGATAAAGAAATCAGTGAACCTGGAAAGCACAGCCTTCTCCTACTGAATGTCTCTGAGATCTGTTCTTTGGATTTAAAGAGCTGACTCAGAAAAACTCACAGCTCTTGTAAACTCTGGAATTGTCTGCTGTGTTTTCATTAACTTGTGCAAACTTCATTGATTTATCATTGTTATATTAATGGTGGAATAAATGCATAGCACTAAGCACTACTGAGATGCCTGAATATTTAGATAAGGAAATAGGCTAAACACATATGCCCTTCTAGGATAGGGCAAATCTGGGTAACTCTGGGCATGCATTAATTTTTCACTAGCTGATATTGCATAGAGCACACTTGAAAATTCCCCTTACTAGGGCAAGTTTGGGAGTTGGCCAGTGAGAAATTAACAGCACCACAGGAGCCACAGTGAGGTGGCTGACCTCGAAGGCTGGTAAATGATAAGCTCTAATGCCAGCTTTAAAACAATCTTTCGTAACAGGAAAATTAGCTAAATTATGCTCTGTCAAGAACATAATTAAGGGAGCTTTATCAGTAGTAGCAGTATTTGGATAAAACTAGGTCTCATATAAACAATGTCAGAATATGACTAAACCCTCTACAAAGTAAAACCTGGACTATCTAGAATTAACTTTCATAAAATAATAGCAAGGATTACCAGCAGAGCAAGCAGATTGACTCTGCTGTAAGCAGACATGTGGGACCATGCTTACAAGATCAAACGAGGATAAGATAATCCCAGGTGAGTGGAAGGTATTTAGTGGATGTAAAAGGCCTGAGGACACTGATGTGCGACAAGTCTTTTGAGAAGTAACTAGGTCAGGCAAGCTGATGATTTACTCAGCTTCCCGAAACACGGAAAACAACTTTTACATAGAATTATGGCACAGCTAAAACCTTCCGAATTTTGTTCTGAGGTGATAAACATGCTTTGGGTCAAGTTTACAAATGAAGAGAGAACTGGTTTTGTGTACAGCCTGTGGGCTTTCCCATGGCCAAGGAAACAGAAGAAAACAGAGGCACAGACGTGTCGAATCAGCAGGGGAAATGAACGGGAACTGTTAATACACCTGAGCGTTGTTTCTCAGAAATAAACTGTCCTAATTATAAGCTGCTGAGCTCAAAATGGCAGAAGCCAGACCAAAAGCTGGCAGGCTGCAGGAGCCTCACCGCCCACAGGGCCCTGGCATGGTGGTGAGGTGGGAGATCCTCCCCAAGCCAGTCAGGAAACGCAACATCTGAGATTTTGGGAAAGTGAGTCGGAAAGGGGAATTTATGGAAGGTGTTAGGCAGGAACGCAGGAAAGGATTGGGGTCATGTCAGGAGGATGGTGAGCAGGGTGATGGGGCAACGGGGCTGCTCAGGCAATGAGAGGGATGCGCAGGGTAACAGGGTGAAGGAGTGCAGGACATCGAGGAGGAATGCAGCAGGGTCGGATGCAGGCTTTATCTGTAAAAAATTCTGAACTATGCCCTCAGGATAGACAGAGACAGAGAAGAAGAGATCTGCTGAGGAGATAGAATAATATATTTATATCTATTTATAAAATAAGTATGTATTTATAGATTATATATATATGCATACCTATAAGTATGGGTATAAAATGTATTGATAGAAATAGTCATTATCAACAGAAATAAAGTAAGTGGTAAAAGTTTTCATCCTGTTTTTGTTTTCCTTCATTACAAGGTTTTATTCCTGAGTGTTGTAGTAATGTATTCCTTAATGTTGTTCCTATAGTAATGAACTTATCGACATATTTGTCCACTCCTTATTGTTACTCTGCTTCTGACAGACTGACTAAATATTAGACATGAGAAAATTAATTCTTGAATGCCAGACTCTCTTCCAGCTCATTTTTTCAGTGCCTCACCGTTGAAGAGTGTTTTGTTTCACACTAGCGTGGCCCCTTATTCACAGTGAGAATTTCCTTTCTTTGAGTACGGTCAGACCTCACTAGAACTGCAGTTCTACCCTCTTCTCTTTGGGATCTCTGCTGTTTGTTTTTTATAGTCTGTAGGAAATATTATCAAAAGGGAAAATCTAATAGCTTTGGAGGCTACCTGAGGAGACATGGTAAATAACTTAGCATCATCACACGTAGCTCCAGCAGGGCTGGGAGCGGGACAGGTTGGACAAGAGAGCACAGGCATTTCATGCAATAAATGGAGTCAGCCTGCTCTGACTCATACGCCTCTGAGTTGTCTTACTTGGAGACATCCTCTCCCTTCATGTAACCTCCAAGTCATGAAACAACAGTTGCTAATACTTCTGCCTCTTGTTGTGCTCCCTTCCCTCAAAACCTAGACTAAAATTTTTGCTGTAACATTTGAGGTCAGATTCTTGGTCTTGCTCGCAGCGAACGCCACCTAGTTCCACAGGAACCGATAGTGGCTCTGCTTATGGAGCAGGGCTCTGAGATGCACATAAATCGTGCACAATCTAGTCGTTCACAATTCATTGCAAATGAAGAAAGAAAATTATAAATGGGAAGGAAAAAGTCTCAGCAAATGGTAGCTGCTAGCATGCAGGCTGCAGGACACTGGAAAGACATTTTAAGGGGAGAGGACAGCTAGCCTTTCTCATTTGCCTGCCTGACGTGGAGGTCATATTTAATCTCGCGGTCCGAGCACTTTGGCCCCATATACCGGCCGCTGGGCAGCGCGGGTTGCACGCCACCGGCCCCTCGCACTAACAGTCCCGCGGGGCCTATTTCACGCCCGGCCTGCAGACAGCCATTCCGCCGTACAGTGCTTGCGCCGGAGCTTTCGAGGGGAACTGCCTCCCCCCAGCTCGCCGGGCTTCGTCTCTGTTCCGTTCGCTTTGCTTTGGCGCGCACGAGGAAGCCGTTCCTGTGCTGCAGCGGAGCAGCCTGGCACCCGTGCAGGTAATGAGCGGCTGGTTTGGTGTTTGACTAATAAAGAGGAGGAGATAAAGCAGCATCACCCTCTAAACACAGGGAGCTCTGTGCATAACCCTGCCCCGAACCAGTGCGCACGGCGGACCTGGGAGAAGGAAGGACTCTAACAGCACGCAGCGGCTCCCGTGGGCAGGCCCAGTCGCTGCGAGCGCAGCTGAAGCCCTTCCCAGGAGCGGCGGAGCAGCGGGAGCTGCGGCCGGC
>VZTV01069669.1:859-15937 GCA_013400875.1 Anhinga rufa | reverse complement strand
GAGCTGCGGGTCCGCCGGTGCTGCGGGGCGCGGTGTGCCCGGCGGGGCCGCGGCGCGCTTGGCTTCCCCGCGGGTGGCTGAAAAGGCAGTCCGTGACAGCCGGGTGGGCCTGAATCCCTCGTGTCCGTGACAGCCGGGTGGGCCTGAATCCCTCGTGTCCGTCCTGGGGCTGGCTTAGGTTTCTTGCATTTAAACCTGCCTTTAAGAAATGGGTTGGAAAGGACTTGGCGGTTGCCGTGGCTCGCCGCTGGCGTTCCGGAGAACGCTAGCTGAGTAACGTGCCCTCATCTTGACTGGGCACGAGCTTAGCGCAAGTCGGGATTCTCTTATTAGAGGACGGTAGCTGCCAACAAACCTGCAATCAAACCTCAAAATTGTTGGTACGGGCAGTGAGATCATCTGGATGTTTAATTACCGCTCTTGAGCTCCCTGAAGGCCTGCCTGAACTAGCCAAAAAGTGTTGAGGGAGCAGGGAAGGCTCAGTGCAGGATTGGAAGTCTGAATCCGGCACCTGTGGAGCTCTCGAAGGAGACCCGGGCAGCGCGAAGGCCCGGGGCGGCGCTAGGAGAGCGGCTCGTGGGCAGGAGTGTGGGCTGGCACGCTGTCCTACGTGCAGAGCTTCTTCAGGGCATCAGCCTTTTCCCCCTTAGGTGCCTTCTGGGCACCGCTTCCTCAGGGCAGCCCGTGCTGCCGGGTGATGGAAGAAATACTGCTGTTCTTCCCACGCAAGCTGTCACGGGAACGTTATGGGGAGGATAACTGGAAATATCTCCTGAGGAAGAGACCGAGGTCACCTTGAAGCACGGACTTCAATTCCTTTTTTTTGCTTTTCACTTAATGAATTCCCAGAGCCCTTATCAGAAGATTTGAGTCAGCTAATGGTTGCCAGATTGTCTAACACTTGGGAAGAAGGGGTGGAGCTGCACCCCCGTGTGTTGCCCAGTGTTACATGGGAAATCTGGGGCAAAGCTGGAAGCCTGATCCAGGTCCTCAGCTCTAGTGTGCATGGAAACTAAATAATTGTTTGCTGACAAAATGATTAAAATAATTTAGACTCATGTAAATGAACAAAAGAACATGAGCGTGGGGATGGTGAGAGGAAAAGACAGAAGTAGTTCTTGTACCAAATACCGTTTGCATTTTGGAAAGCATACAAAGTGGAAAGGAATCTCTTCTTTTCTTTTTTTTTTCCAGTCCATGCATTCCTTTTCCAAAGATTTGTGCAGCCTATATTCCCTTTAACTAAGGACGCTCTTTGCCATGATTGATGTCAGCTGCTGTGCGGTAGCACAGCCAAGCACTTGAATAAAAGAAATGGAATCTTAATTTTTAGACTCTACAGTTGTGCCAAGAATGACAAAGGCAAAGTGGGAAATGTCATAAAACTAATTTTATGAGCTCAGTCAGGGTATTAGTGCTAAACCATGGAGCAGTAATGGTGCTAATCCTGTGGAAGTATGAAACAAAGGGATATCTCAGTAATTAGTGTCAGTGTGCAAATGGCACTGCTCAGCCACTCCGAGGAAGTTTCCTAAGCCTTTGCTTAGGAATGTACCTAAGATGCCCCAATTTAGGTTAATAAACTAATCGTGTTTTCCCACATGCCATGAATGGCTGTCTGCTTGTGTTGGACAGAAGTCTTGTAGCAGCTACTTGGCAGCATGTCTTACTTAGGAACCACGCAGCCTTCCCTGCATCCCTAAAACTGCTGAACTTCTGGTCAGGCTGCTAGGACAGGAGGCTTGTTTTACCAGCACTAGCAAGATGGGTCACTTAATTCAGGCTTAGCTGAAACTGCTGCTCTGAGATGTGATTTGCGAGTCTGCTCTACCTTGCCTGGGGAGCGCGAGGCAGGAGCCAGGCGCCCACAAGGCCCCTCACTCTGCACCGAGGTCTCTCCCACATGTCGGTGAGAGCCCCTTAGAGAAAGGGGATCTTGAAGCAAAGTGCTCTGCTCTGGCTGCCTGTATCGTGGTGGCCCTTCCAGTTCCTCTCTGTTGGGCAGGGGGACAACTGGAGATCGCTAGTCCTCTGCTTCTGGCTCAGAGGGATGAGTGGCAAAGCTGACCGGAGGCAGCAGGTTGTGGGCGTTATGTGAGGATTCTGTCACGTGCCTCTTCTCCCTGTCTGGCCAACACAGGTCAGGGTAACGGAAGGTGAGCTGTGCCAAGAGAAGTCAGAAGCTCCCAACAAATTCCTTCTTTCCTTCCCTCCCTGACAGCTGACCCGTACCACAGGGCTGCTGCGGGGAGCCTGCTGGGAGGGAGTGGTGCTGCTGGTAGGGTAGGGTGGCAGGAGGTGCCCTCTGGGCTTCCAGTGGGCAAACCCATGGCCCTTACCCAGAAACCCTGTCTGAAACAAGGGTTGGTAAGGACCAGGGTGGGTGGTGAGGCCTGAGCAGCTCCGCTGGGTTAGACTCACTGAATCGATAACCCTCTCTCTGGCTGCTGTTGGCATCCATGCTTACGAGATGCGGTCCTCTGGTGGTGAGCCGCAGGGGAGCAAACCAGCGTTAACCAATGGTCACGAGTCATGGGCAGTTCAGTGATGACTGGGAGATGAGCCTTCAGCAAGCGCCACTGTGTTAGCTCATGGTGGTGGCAGGAGGAGGAAAGCCCCAGAAAAGCTGAAGGTGGCAGGCGGTGCTTTGGTGCTTTACCCCAGGATGGTTCGTGGGAGGAGCAGGAGGAGCTCCCAGTCGAGCTGGGTGGTGATGGCAGGAGCGCAGGGGAGCTGGGGAGGGGGCAGCTCAGCTTGGGATGCCACAGTTGCTGCTTCTGGCTTAATGTAGGGGACTGTTCCCAAGGCTGTAGTTTGACATGATGAGTGATGGTGCCTGTCCCTCCCCGCTAGCCTTCTGAGTGTCCATTGCAAGTAATGCATATGGGGGAGTTTTACTTTATTTTCAAGCAGCTGTGGCTCCTTGAGCAGTTGGGTTTGGTTCATATACCTGTCTGGTAAAGGCACAGTTCGTGTAGTGGTGGAGTCCCCAGGAACTTATTTGAAATGCAGGAGTGATGTCAAAGGAGTTCAGAATGTCCCTACAGCCCTAATAAGTGGTTTTCCGGTGAGGTGGACTTTGGTTTGTACTGCATCCTAAATAATAGGCCCTGCAGGAAGACAAAATGCCTTTGTTGGCACAATTGGTTTGCTTCCATCAGATGAGAGGCCCAGTGCTAACGAAGCATAGAAACTGAAATTATATCCATCTAGGGGGGGTGTTCGCTCAAGGTACAGTAAAGCCCTTGTGCATGAAACTGTAATTTGTGCATATCCAATTTATGTAACTTTCAAAACCCCGGGCAGGGATGGGACACGTCTCATGAAGACTGTGTCTCTGTTTCTCTTGCTGTTCAGCAGCAGCGGTGGTGGCGCAGCCTCTGTTCCCCTTGCCAGCCCATCTGCTTTTACAAATAGCCATAGAGAGCCTGCCTAAGCCTTTAAGTCTGGTCTGGGATCTGAAGGGCTGAGAAGTTGGTCTGATCACAAAAACTTCTCACGCGCTGGAAGGTCACGTTTTTAAACAGTTGACGAAATTGCAGGCTTGTGCTCTGATATACAAACTTCGCAGACCTGGTTGAAAGGAGCCTGCAACTCCAGCTGTCCTCGAACTGGGGTGGTGGAGGACACCACGATTAACAAACCTCTCCCCTTCTCCCCTCCCGCCTGGCCGGGCACGCAGAGCCACCATGCCGAACTGGGGAGGTGGCAACAAATGTGGCGCCTGTGGCCGCACCGTCTACCATGCTGAGGAGGTGCAGTGTGACGGAAGGAGCTTCCACCGGTGCTGCTTCCTCTGCAGTAAGTATTTGTCTCCTGCCCCCCCTGCAAAACCTCTCCTGGCATAGCTGGGGGGTCATGACAGCAAGGTGCTGGTCCACAGGAGACGTCCCAGGCTCGGCTGGCACCTGTGACGCACAGGGGATGGCAGCGGCCAGAGATGGCTTTGTCCATCACGTGTTGGGCTCGACTCCTGCTTCCCCCTGTGTTTCCTGGGCCTGGCAGTGCTGAATGGAGAACTTGTCTCCTGGAAAGATATTATCCTACCTGTCCAGCATGGGAGGGGTGGGATGCACCTCATGCACCTCATTTCTCCTCCATTTGCCCCTCTCCCAGCCTTCTTCTCAGGAGTCTAAGGGATCTTTAGGATGGAAACTTGGCTTCAGCGTTGCTCATACAGAGGAGAAAGTCCGGTGGCAGAGCCCTGTTTGCACTGATCTGAGCTCAGCTGGACTTCTCCCGGTGGTCTCGGGGCCGGCAGCAGCTGAAGGAACAGCCCTGAAGTCCCGTGCAGGCTGGGACATCAGCGTGCCTGAGCACAGCCCAGTTGTCAGTGCTTTAGCACGGCCAAAAGCCTAGACTTTCTTGGCACAGGGGCCTGTGGTTTATTTCAGATGAAAGGAGTCAAGTGTTATTTTCCAGTCCAACCAACAAGCCCAGCGAGGCATTGAAAATCGCTTTCTCTGCTGAAAAGACCTCTGCTTAGATGAAGGGAACAAAGGGTCACTGTGAGTCGGAGTCTTGTACTTTGCAAATGGACAGCCTGTCTGTTTGAATCAGAGAATTATACCTTATTACAAACACGAGGTACTCTTTTGTCCCACTTGCTGGTGTTTAATACCTACGGGCAGGGCTAGGATCTAGCCCTCCTCATATAAGCCACAGTTATAGCTGGCCCTCTCAAACTAGTTTGCTGTGAGCCTGCAGCGTAACGTCAGCGTGCTGTGCTGGCACGTGAGCCTCAGCGCACCTACGCTCCTTTCCCTTAGCTCTACAGCACTCACAAAAAAGATTAGATGTCTCAGCTGCCTCGTTTTCAGCCTTTTATGGGAGTTTCTATTAAAAGAAACCTGGAACTTAAAAGTCAAACAATGGCTCTAGTGTGTCTGAGTATTTGCTTTTCCTTAGTGCATAGTTCTGTTGGTGTTAAAGCCTGCAGACTTAACAAATGTGCATTAGTTGATTTACTTATTGGATATTTGTGTCTTATAAAAAGAACCTTGGAGCTAATGAATGCCATAAGCAAAGGTCACCCTGTATTTTGAAAACCTTAAAATTCTTTTTAAATAAAAAATTTGTAGGGCTTTTTCTTTTTTATTTTTTCCTCCCCAAATTCTTTATCATGGGCATAATGCCGTTGCAGACGGAAAGAGCGTGCCAGTTGGGATACAAAAGAAGGTTTAAGAAGGAAATGGCTCTGACTTCTACTGTAACCTTGAGCAGAGTGCTTGCATTGTGCTGAAGGACAATGTAGGAATGCCAGAAAAGCAAGGCCCCTCCGGTGACAGCTGTGAAACAGTCCCAACTCTGCCCCAAACCAGTACCAAGGCAAGGGGAAAACCTTGAAGGTTTTTCTTCCCAGCCCCACCCTGGCCAGAAGGGCAGGACAGGGGCTCTTCTGCACCGACAGGCTTTTGCTTCATGCTGTATGGCATCTGTCAAGGGAAACTGCTGACTGCACTATCTGGGTTTCTGAGCAGCCTCATTCATCAAACCACAGCAAGTTTCCAGGCTTTAAATGTCACGGTCATGAAGAGGTGGGAGGGAATAAAGCCCTTCACAGGGCTAAGCGTAATTCACCGATTCAAACGACAACCTGCTCCCTCTAATCTCTGGTGGTCCCACAGCCTAGTAGGAAGAATTGTGGACAAGGAAGCCCATAACATCACTTCTCACTTGATTTTTGGCTTACTACATGTGCCGATGGAAATGGTCCCTTAAGGCAGTTTAACTTTTTTTTCTTCCTCCAGTGGTCTGCCGGAAAAACTTGGACAGCACAACTGTAGCGATTCACGATGCTGAAGTTTACTGCAAATCTTGCTATGGAAAAAAGTATGGCCCGAAAGGTTACGGATATGGCCAAGGGGCAGGCACGCTGAACATGGACAGGGGAGAGAGGCTAGGCATCAAGCCTGAGAGGTGAGTGAACCGAGCCAGGGGTGTGTGACCCTTCCCTTCAGTACTGATTTCAGAGGAATCTTTCAGGCTGGATTTTGTTTAGTTCCTGTTGTCTGGAATAGAAATGCTGCAAAATATCCCAGTGTAACCAAATGCAGGGCACAAAGCTTCCACTGGTGACTGCGTCAGTAGGCACCGTTTGAGCAGGAGTTGGTGCAGGTAAAGATGCACTAACCCTACACATGAGCCATAGGGGACTGGTCTATGGAGCTGCTGATGGCTCTGCACGAGCTTGCAGAGGTGACTGTGGGTCTCAAGTTGCTCTCCTAAATAAGCAGAACCTGTTGAACATTTGCATTTGCTGGCAGGGATGGATTCGTAGAGCTGAGAATCTGAGGCTACAAGAATAATGGATTTTTAACTAGCAAATGAAGAACCATTTGTGCTTAATTATAGCCAAAGCCAAAAGGCCTATTGAACAGTAAACATTCCGAGTCTGATTAAGTTCTTGCTGTAAAGCAAAGCATGTGGAGAGAAGCTGAGGTATGCCTCACGACTTGCTTCATGCAAGTTCCCAAATTATTGCTTGACGTTTATATGATGTATGCTCTGCAGCCAGGGTCAGCGATCCGTTCAGGTCCCAGATTATTATCAGTGGACAGGAATTTAACAGAACTATTTGTAGCTTAGTATCTGGTAAATCCATGCCCTGGTACAGAATTCAGCACTTCCAGAGAAGGGAAAGGTGAGGGTTCCTCAGAAAACTAGCCTTTACTAGCCTTCTTTTTATCCTTCAAAACATGGCCTTTCTCTTCCCCCCCCCCAAAAATAATTGGATAGCCTTGCGGGTAACTTACTTCTCCAGTTTTGCAAAAGCACTGTATTCTGGACCGTGTGTTGGACGCTGCTCTGTTAGTGTTGCTAAGAAGTTCAAGAGGTCATTTAGTAAAAGAGTAAAGACAACAACTGTCCCGTTTCTTTTAGCACGCCCTCTCCCCACCGACCCACAACAAATCCAAACACTTCAAAGTTCGCTCAGAAGTTCGGAGGGGCAGAGAAGTGCTCAAGGTGTGGCGATTCTGTTTATGCGGCAGAGAAAGTAATAGGAGCTGGAAAGGTAAGGAACTGCGTGTGCCGTTTTGTATCTGCTACGTGGACTTCAAAGTGAGCAAGGTATGTTATGTGGGCAGAGTTACCTTAAAACTGCATTTCTTAGCATTGAAAATAGTCAAATCAGTCAACTTGATTGAACAAAAAGCACCTGAAACTCAGGGTGTGAGTGCTCACCTGGGATTTCAGAGGTGAAGCTTCAATATTGTCTTGTGCTGGAGACCTGAAGCAGACTACAGGAGCGCTCTCCCCCCAGAAGAGGGAACAGTCTTGTGGTGTGCACCTTATGACGGAGGCTGAATGTTTCAGCAGAAAGAGGATGTTCTCTGAAAATACCATGTAAAACTGTGTGTCAGTCTGCCAGCAGGTCTGTCTGACTCCCTACAGAGAGCCAAGGTCTGCTCTGAACTGATTAGAGCAAGGCCAAACCTTTCAAAATGCTGCCCTAAGCAGGAGCTGGGTGGAATCTGGGGCTCTGGGCCACTTGCAGGAATGCAGATGCTCTTGTCTGCTACTGGTGCACTTGCACTGGTTTTTATTGCACCGGTCATCTATAAACAATACTGATGCAGGCATCTCTAGTTAATGCATTTTTTTACCAACTCAGGCATTCTCTGTATTTAAACTATATTTTCTTTTTTTTTTTGTCCCCTAGCCATGGCACAAAAACTGCTTCCGATGTGCCAAGTGTGGAAAAAGCCTAGAATCTACAACCCTCACTGAAAAAGAGGGAGAAATCTACTGTAAAGGTGAGGAAAGAAACAAAGATCATTTGTTTATGGTTCAAGGTAATGTGTTACAAAGACAGATGCTGAATTTATTCCTGGTATGAGAAACTTTCAGGCTCCTGTCAAGATGGAAGTGCTCTACAAGTCATAGGAATAGAGCTGAGAAATGAAATAAATATTACTGAAGCTGCTGATGCAGCCTAGCTCTGCATCAAGGAAAACATTACATACTGAGAAATGCAGTATGTATGAGAAGAGCAGCAGCCCGAGCCCTCTGCCTGGGTCAGAGAGCAGATCAGAGTAAGGACACAAGCTAGCAAACATCCTGCCATGCCTTCTTGCGTGGTATCATGGGTATAAGCTTCATCCACACAGTGTTTTGATGACAACATATGTCTTCACAGATACCTAGCCACAGAGCCAAGGTACAAATTGCTCTCACGGAGCAGGTTGGGAGCCACACGGACCGAACAGCCGTGGCTGCTGAGTTCAGTCACAGCAGTTACGCAGCTTAACAAAATGTTTTTAAGCATTGCTTCCGATGGGGTTGTTCTGGTGGCTAACGGGAAGTGGCTAAGGGGCTCAGCCTAGACAGTGCTGGTCTTCATTATGAGCCAGAAGCCTCAGCTACTACATGTTCATCTTCCTTGCAGGTTGTTACGCAAAGAACTTTGGCCCCAAGGGGTTTGGGTACGGCCAGGGAGCGGGCGCCCTCGTTCACGCCCAGTGAGGGGGGCACGGCTCAAAACCCCTTGCAGCTCTGCAGAGATCCTGCTACAAGAAAGAGAGTTTCCTAAATGTTACTAACTACTGTGAAACTGATACTCGTTACTGTAGTGCTCGGGCCATACGTTCAGCAGATGATGGTTTGGTGTGGTTTTTTTTTTTAAAGCACTGCTTTTTTCCTTGCTTTGTGTATCACACTGTAACACTCATAATACCAAGTATCCATTCAATAAAGCTTTGCTTGTTGATGTACCCTAAACCCAAATGTTACACATTTTGTTAGCAATAAAAAGCTAAGTAAGGCGAGTTGGGGTACTTTGGGGGTGCAGGGGTGGACACATGTTGCTATAGGCTTGGTGCAGACCTTCCCTGAAAGCCCAGCTTGACTGAAAGCTGGAAATACGTAGCACTGGTCATGGCCTTCAGCAGTGAATGACTGTCCTGCAGCATCACACTATTATACGCATGTGCAAGGCAACGAGCTGCTCACTGCATGGAAGTAGTAAATCTTAATCTACCGCTCTCTGCAGTGACAGCCCAGAAAGTGAGAGATTAGAAGTAGCCGTGTGCCTAAGTGGTTGGCTGTCTCTGCTACAGAGCCGCTGATGAATAGAAAACAAACCTTTTTCACTGTAGTAGTTTGTGGAATTGCACCTGCTTTGGTATTGAGGTGTTATTATACACAGAAGCTGCTCAAGCAAGTCCAGCGGAGAGCCACAAGGATGAGCGGGGGACTGGAGCATCTCCCTTATGAGGAAAGGCTGAGAGACCTGGCTTTGTTCAGCCTGGAGAAGAGAAGACTGAGGGGGGATCTCATCAATGTTTATAAGTATCTGAAGGGTGGGTGTCAAGAGGATGGGACTGGACTCTTCTCAGCGGTGCCCGATGACAGGACAAGGGGCAACGGGCACAAGTTGGAACACAGGAAGTTCCACCTGAATATGAGGGAAAACTTCTTTCCTGTGCGGGTGACAGAGCAGTGGCACAGGCTGCCCAGAGAGGCTGTGGAGTCTCCTTCCCTGGAGACATTCAAACCCCGCCTGGACGCAGTCCTGTGCCCCCTGCTCTAGGTGTGCCTGCTCACGCAGGGGGGTTGGACAAGATGATCTCTGGAGGTCCCTTCCAACCCCTGCCGTTCTGTGTGTGACTTGTAGTGCAGGAGGAGTACTCTACCAAGACAGCCACAGATTAATACCATTTCTCCAGAGCAGTTGACCAAGCTCTAGGCTATCATGTTAAACTCAGGTTTAAGAGATGTTTTTTTGACCTTTTCTCAGTACTGTTATAACCCTCAGTTCCCTGAAGACAGTGGGGGGTTTTGGCCTCTTGACAAGGTAGCTGCAGTGCAGCAACCAAGCTGAATGAAATTCTGCCTTTAAATGCTCTGGTAGATAATGTGACTTGAACTCAAGTTGATGGGAAAGGAATAACAGCAATTAAACACATCAAATGCAGCATTGATCTCCCTGCAAACACACCAGTTGGGTGAAAGCCGTAACACTCGGGTCCTTGCCTCTGCTAACGTGACTTTATTAGCGGCAGTTCCTAAAGGTCTATGATTAGGTGAGTTACTTTCGCTGTAGCCAGATCTTGAGTGGAAAGCTTACATGAGAGCTTGGCTTCTTCTGGGGGCTGGAACAGGTCCCACCACAAGCCTGCGAGGCCTGAGCTGACAGCACCAGCAATTGCACTTCTTGTGAAGCAAACGGAGTCACCTCCTCACCAGGAGCCCCAGGACCAGCCCACCACAAAGGCGTTATGTGAGAATGACGTACTTAAACCTAAAACTGTGATGCAAAAAAATCAAACCCAGTTTGAGGCAAGCTGCCCTATTTTTATGCAAGTGACCAGCATTTACTGTGAACAGCTTAGCAATTTTTTTTTGCTTGTTTTTTTAAATCTGGGCCCAAGTTTCTCGAGCACCTGAAGCAGACCTTCACCAGTGTGCTCAGGCTCCTCTGCCAAGCTCCTTTTGCAAACCTCAGGGCTTGCTATTGCCTAGTGTAAGGAGGAGGCACATGAGATCCGGCCATCAACACCTCTTAAAAACACGCAGCAGGTAACAGGCAGCTGTGGGAGTGTCTTTCCACCCCTCCCTGTGAATAGGATGCTGTCGCACAGCAGGGGCTTCCCTAGAGGCCAGCCACAGCTGGGGGGAGCATGAGCTCCCTCCCGGTGGTTTCAACCCGCATGGTGGTCTGGGGTGGAGGGAGGAGGTTCAGTTTCGTCTCTCATCATGCCCAACAGAAGTTATTTAAAGAAGAGGTGAGATTTGAAACTCTCTCTGGTTTGGGAAGCAGGCTGATACCTCTGGGGGGGAAAAAAGCCTTCTCAGAGTGAATTTGTGAAGACGAATAAATTCAAGACTGGAAATGCTACAATAAAATAGTAGGCAAATGTGTCAGCATGGTCCAAGGCAGAGTTTCAGGCAACATCTACGACTGCGGTCTGAGGCGGTGAAGCAGTGCAAGCCAAAAAAAAAGCCTAATTAGAAAAATACGTACTAGTTGAAATAATACACAAAGAACATTTTGTACAGGTTACAAAGAATAATGTGGCTATGAGGAAGAACAGAGCTGGTTCAAAACGTGAGCCAAGAGCTTGTACAGTTCACAGAGAGGGAAAGATTACAACCGAAAAAGAACAGTTAGGCAAAAGCAGCACACGTTTCAGGTGGGAGTGGGACAGAGAGACAGCACAGCCCAGGAAACCTGGGCAGAAACCTTTGGTCCTGTTGCTCATATGGATGATCCTAATACTTTTCTCCTTGACACTTGGGCAGGAAGCGTTGGTCCCCTCTGACTCTTCCAACCTGAGCAAAGACAGCATCCCCTTTCCATAGCCTCGTTACCTGATGGAAGTGCTTCCTCTTCTCAGGAGCAGTGTTATCAAATGCTGAGTGGCACTGTCTGATAGGCAGAAAGCAAAATAATGCTCTTGACACACTACCGAGCAGATGGAACCGCTCCCCATTAGTTGATGTAGCTACTGTAGTTGATCTAAACCCGCCACATCAGCACAGTTGGCAGGTACGATTTATGCTGACAAAAATGGGCATCCAACATACTGTTAATTTACTTATAAAAAAGAGCTTTCAATTCTTCAAAAAATGAACAGAAGCAGTGATCAGAAGTTATTTAAACTGCTAAAAATCAAGGGCTTTCCTTTCATTTCCTGGAGGGAGTCATAGCAATAACTCACAGCTCTACACTGCTCTACATCCCAACAACTTATTTAATGACAAAAAAAACCCAAAGAAATGAAGGAAAAAAAGCAAACTTGTAACCATAAAGACAATATACTTGTCAAGAGCAATGAGTACCTTACACTGAAGTGCTTTCACTTGGTTACTGCCAACATTTCAGCTGCAGCAAAGCACTGATGAATAAAAGCTCAGCCCAGGCTGGAGTAATGCTTTGAGTTAGTCTCAGTTTGGAGCCCTAATTCCAGGAGAGACTGGTTCTCAGAAGTACTTTGACCTCATGATCTGGAGGTCTTAAGTAGTACGTAGGATTGGAGGTAATGTGAATATGGCACTAAGTTTATAAGATATGGCACTACCTTTATAACATACTGCAAATAAATTCAACTTGGAATTAGTAGGTACAGTTTTTACTGATCTCCATTCAGTAGCCTAAGGTGGATAAAGTGAAAATGCAAGTGTTCACAAGTAAACATTGCTTTCATAGCACAACCCCCCTGATTTTACTTAAAGGCAGCTCATGGGAGGTGCGAGGGAGTACATGCTAATCAAGCCATAATGAGGGTGCAAAGGGCAGGCTTCTTCCCAAATAAAACAAACCAAGTAACCAGCTTTCAAGCCATCAGGAGCCCACCCATACCTCCCAAGAGCAGCAACTGCCCTGCTGGAGCACAGCAAATCTCTGATGGAGATCTTCAGCACAGCATGCCTGTTTTAAAAAAGAAAGTACCTTCCCCAGTCTTTACCAGACAAGTCAAAGGGTGGTCAGCAGAGGCGAGCTTGGGCCTGTCCTCACCAGAACCATTGGGGAAGGGGAGAACAGCACCAACAATTCTCAGTGTCAATATTGAACCCACACGCAGCAGAAAACAGAGACCTTTTTCTCCCCATTAGGTGTGCTCTGAAGTCCGAGCCTTATATTTTAATACATATCGCTAGTTTTAAATATCCCGATTAAATTCCAACTTGGATGGTTACCTTGTTTCTATTCAAAATCTAACCTTTAGCACAGACCAGAAGAGTCGAGATAGTCTCTCTCCTGCAAGTGCCACCTAGAAGCAGGCATCTTGGTCATGCCTACCAGCCCTGTGTGGATGCCTTGCTCACCCTCAGAATACCTCACATGTCATTAAATATGATGTTCCCTGGAAGGAATTTTCCCTTAAGAAACGTTACCTTGCCAGCATGCTTTGCTCAAAAGAGAGGAGTACCTAATTAGTGAATGGTAACTCTAATTGGTAGTACAAAGGCGAACCTTCCCAAAACCCAGTGTGGCAGCTCACAGGATTTCACATCAGCACAGGACTGGGCGTGTGCTATCTTTAAGACACCTGTAAATCTCTCCAGAAAGGCTTTACTGAAATGAGATGCAAGATGGCAGCTATTTTCTCATGATACAGCTTCTGAAACTGGACAGAAACAACACTGTGTGAAATCACATCCCAAGTCAAGACAAACACTGCATCTAAGAGTCAATATTTATTTGATTAATAACTTACAAAATTTAACAGATTTAATTTATGTAAGGAGAGCTAATTTATTAAACATTTTACAGATTTTTTTTTTTGTTCACAATGTAATACATCAAGATCTCGACAGTATTAAAATAATACTTGGCACAGTTATAAATAAAGAATATACAAAAAATTCCATAGCTTAAAATGTAGTGATGCTGTTTTACGCATTAATTGAAAAAAAAATAAAATCTGGTGGACATCAAAGAATACAGAAACCTGCAAAGAAACAGCACATGTTTAGGGCCAAGACAAAATTCCCATTTATTCTACCTATGTCAGATTAAGTTGGTCTGATCTGCTGTTGGTCTGGATCAGCTTTGTTAAGTTTCAGAAGCAATGCAGTTTCGGTTCAACAAGTGAATTGTAAGTTTGATAACTTGACAGGAAAATGCTGCATAGTTGGCTCCCCCCTGCTTGATTTTATGATTCCACATCAAACGATTCAGTGTTACTCAAGACAAGTTACATTTTGCACTGGAAACTCCGTACATCCCAAATCCATATATGCAAGTTAATTTTCACAACTACCTATGATTGCTCAAATTCTACAGGTCTCAGCAAAACTGCCACCAGAGAGCTATTAACAAGTAAAGAGCGCAGAGCTCGCTACGTACTACCAAAGATCACCTCCTTCTCTTGCAAACATTTTCGACACGGGCTGTGTGACACAATTCATGGCAGTTAATGCTACAGGGCAACTAAAACCAAAACTTGTATCACGTCCTGAACTGCTCCTCTGGTGCTAGACGGTATTTAGTAAAGTGGGTTGAAGTTCTTTAAGTCAACCGACCCCCAACAGAAATGTGGAAAAAAAAATAAATGTATGAACAAATATACAGAACGTTATCGGTGATTTAAATAAACAACTGTGTAAAGTCGTCGTGCTTTTTTTCTGATTAGAAAAAAATATGAACAACTGATGTCAACTGTTTTCGCTGAAATACACCGTGTCTTTGTTAGGATTCCAAATTTTGTCTGACAAAACCAGCAAAAGCTTCTTGCCACCCCTACACCCAAAGTCCTCCCATTAAAACTGTGTCCAAGGCGATGTTGATTTTTCCAGTATTAAACATTCAAGTACTCTAATGCTGCACTTCTGTAAATCCTGATATCTGGTACTTGCAAACAAAGTGTGTGTCTTGAGATCAATGAACAACTACGGAAAAAATGTTTACTTGCAAATACTGAACATCAACTATTTACAGTTTCACTGCTCCTCTCACTAAGGCAAGGGCCGGGAATACCACTAGATTGCTTTATTACCTGTAATCTGCATATTACAGAAAACG
Source organism: Anhinga rufa (assembly GCA_013400875.1). Taxonomy (NCBI): domain Eukaryota; kingdom Metazoa; phylum Chordata; class Aves; order Suliformes; family Anhingidae; genus Anhinga; species Anhinga rufa. Next base: position 1,467 of record VZTV01069669.1, on the reverse strand, counting down.
CTAATTTTGCCAAGCATCAAACATGCAGTGAATTTGCAGGGCATAATGCCTATTAACAGCAATATTGAACATCACTAAAAGCTCATTAGATATCTTCCTACACTTTTTTGGTTGAATAAAATGAAAATGAGCAGCTTTAAATACACTAAACACACACTCACAGAGAGAAAACTGTTTGATAAATTATTTATATACAGATACACATTCTTTACACTGGTCTCAGACATCTGCTTTCAGGTCCCTCCCCATCTCCCCTCACAGGTTTCTCGAACCACTGGGTTGCTACAGCACTTAGAAGAGAACTAACCTGATTCTCACTCTCTCTGTAAACAATAGTTAAGGAAGCAGTGAACAATTCACCGTGAGTATATGAAAACACCGTAACAAAAATCAGTGCATCACATTCAAGAAAAGCCCCTTTGGAATGCATTTTCAGATCGTTCCTTACCTTCCAAACATATCTGTAACATGAGAACTTAACAACAGAAATTAAGGGTGATTTCCATGTGCCAATACACCATCTTCTTCAGAACGCTGCGTTACATTTTCTGTGCGCACGTGCTATTATGGGGATTTGTAGATTTTTCTTTTAAACTTTGGTTTCCGTT
>VZTV01069668.1:0-20863 GCA_013400875.1 Anhinga rufa | reverse complement strand
AACTCAGTCTATTTAGCAGCAGTCCAGTCTAAGATTATTTAACATAAATAAGCTTCTGTTGTCACAGGATTATGAGTATTTCAGCATGAAAAAATTAATTTAGGGTGGGAAAGCATCATAACAACCATCATATGCAATTTGTTTAGCACAGACTATATAATTTCAAATTAAGTTAGGAGTCTACTTCCCCCCACACACGGCGAAAATGGTGACACAATGAGAAGACTGTAATTTTTAAGCAAATAAGATCCCTGTGAGAAGACAGTGCTTTTACTTTCCTCCTTCGTCCCTTCTCCCTCTTCTAGCACGCAGTGATGGAAGCAAAGACAAGTATAAATCACTATATGCCATCAAGGCAAAATTGTCCCTGAGAGTCTGGCATCATGCCCAGGATTTTACTCACTCCGTGACAAGTGGTGTTCTCTTCAAGTAGGATTTATCCAGCCTCATCAATAAATACCTCTAGCATGGTCATTAGATGGACATGACGAAATTAGATTCCAAAACATTTAGGGCTGTATACAGTATTTCACTATTGTAAAGAAAATAGCAAATATCCTGAAACAGGAACAATTTCTATTTCTGACATTAAATGTCTGAACAAATTGTTGTATAATCCTTTTTAAATTCACTTGGTGCTTTTTTTTTGGTGAGCCATTTTCCCCTCAGTGTTTGCTTTACAATCATCACCACTTTTCTCACTTATGTATGATGATAGAGGATATACTCTCATCTGTATCTTAGGAAGCAAGATCCAGATTTGTTTACAAGCTTTCAGTTCTTGCTTTTCTGATTCAGACTAGGGGATCTAAAATAATGAGGTTTAATATGGGAAGTAAATACAACAGACTCAAAGACTACAATCATTCTCTCTTGCTCTCTAGTCCAACTAAAATGTATTTTGCTGATAGCAGAACAGAATAACTACATAGTTACTTGTGGGGCTCCAGCAGGTAAGATGGAGATAAGAGTAGAGAGTATTTGGCTACAGGAGTAGCCAAAGAGCAGAAGAAACACGTGTTGTTTGCAAGCTGTTTGAGTGAGACTCACCAACTGAGATCAATCTGAATGCTTCTGATTTTGCTAAAGCGGTGCAAGCTTAAGAGTTTATCAGATAATTGGGAACTATCGAACAATTTGTTTCAGCATAGCCAAAACCAAAGGCATATGTCTGGGATCAAGGAATGTAGGCCAAACTTAAACTGTCATTGCATATTGGAGAGCAACAGTTCTTCAGGGTTGCTTCCAGAACACGTCCAAGTTCAACCAAACACAAGCATCAGGGCAAAGCTTTTGGCTAAGATGGCTAATAAGACTCTAGGATGCCCAAGGAGAAAAACTGAACCAGAGAAGAGTTATTATCTTTCTGTGCTGTGCTAGTGAAAGCGTTCTTGAAAACTTTATCTACCTCCAAAGTCCATCCTTCAAATATTATGCTGATGAGTATTTTTAGGAGAAAAAAAACAAACATAGAAATTATAATCAGGAAATAGTGAAAACATCGAAAAAGTTATAGTCCTTATAATTGTGGCAATTAAGCCATGACTCAAGCATAACCTGTCAGAATTTACATGGAGTTAGGAAAGACATTCTCATCCTTGGTATAAATTTGTAGAAGAGAAGAATGTATGGAGGAATGAAAGAAATATTTTTTTTTTCAGGTTATATTATTCTTAAGCAGCTTTAAATTAGAATTGAGGTTGTCCTTACAAATATGCTATACACATCTTCCCTTTTCTCGATAGATGAATTTACATGAATTTATACGACTGGTGAAAAACAAGACTAGATGGTCAAAATCACCACCTCCCGCTTTACAATATACTCTGATCTATGGAGTTTCCCTCCAAACCTGAGTTTGTGCTCACCTCTGGGTCCCGCTATGGTCTACTTCATTTGGTCTTTCCCTAGTCCCACAGGGTCAGACATACTTTCAAGAGGTCATAGGCCACTTTATTTTAAACAATTCAACAAAAAATGAATAATTTTGAGCTCCCTATGGGTTTTCATGCCTTCAAAAGGTCAAAGGCTCTGCTGAGCCCAGTTTGCCTTCTGGGCTGGAACAGTAAAGGCACATCAGTTTCTATAGCAAGAGGCACACAGAGCAACGTGGTTATCACCATATTTAGCTGCATTCAGCCCTCTGTCCACATATGCAGATGCATTGATTAGAAGCAATTTTCAACACTCTCCTGATCAAAGCTTAGAAGTGACTCATGGGAGAACAGTGAAAGGCCTTACCTCCTCTGCCACTATTTCAAAAGTGGAATAGCCTTTCCTGCACAGACTGTCGAATGGACCTGCTACCCATCCCAGTGAGACAAGAGGGAAGGTGCAAGGAAGAGGAAAAGGCACTCCTCCTACACACGCAGCTGCTGCTGTGTCTGCATGCAGAGACAAGGGAGAAGCCTCCAGGCTGGTGCCTGTTACCCTGAATGTCTGTGTCAGTGTGTGTGTGTGTGTGTGTGTGTGTACTTTTGTTAAAGACAGGGAATGACAGGGACAAAGCTTACCTCTGACAATTACACAGCCTCTTGGTAGTGCCAATTGCTACAAGCACCTCCTGGAAACATCCATAACCCTGGCCCCCAAGAAGACCTCAGAAGTGGATCCTAGCAAAGGTAGAACCATGCTCTTCATAAGTTCTACTTCAATGTATTAGCTCAGAGGTTTTTTTAAAAAAGCCATGACATACTGAAGAACCAGTGGTTCAAAAATCCTTCTTTTGAAATTATTATTCTTTTAAGAAAAGGAAAAATGTATAAATTATAACATTATCATTCGACAAAACTTTTCTTTGTATTTTATTGAAGAGCAGCAGAAGGCACACAGGCTGGGAGCTATGTTAGTTCAGGTTTGGATGGTGGAGAGGGGGGACAAACTACAAAAAACACTGACTGTTTTAAACACACTCCTTTAGATTCATACAAGAGCCCAACAATGTTACCTACCTACTATGGAAAATAACTTGAGTAACCAAGATAAATAGAGCAGAGAAGCACATGAGCAACAGCTTGAATACAAGCTGTGATCTCTCTTCCTCTGAAAGGCGGATCAATATCTCTGTGGTATCCTTTTTCAATACAGTATTGAAATGTGAAAGCAAAGGTAAATATTTCCAAAAGGAGCTGTCAGCAAGGACTGAATTTATTTCAAGAGATGTTTATCAGAAATATTTCCATAGCTGTATCAGCAGTTACTTCTCTCAAATACTGCATTGCATTTTCCGTAGATTAGCTCCTGCTCTTCAAATAAAATGTTATGTCCCTCATATAGTCATATCCTCTGTAAAGTGACTGCTATGTGCATGACAAAAACTTAGCAGAATTAGACCTTCTGAGAGTTACAAATACATTTCAGCATGTATTTTTTCCTCCTCTGTTTCTTTTACTCCATAAGATTTCAGTACAGAAAGATCATCCAAAAGACTCAAACACATTATCATATTTCATGGCCTCTGAAAGGCTAAAACATTCAGCTTTGCTTCATCTGCTTCTTCTGTTTTCCCCTAAGGACTGACAAATACATACATGCAACAGCCTGATGCTTCAAAAGGAAAACAAAGTAGCAGCAGTGCTGGTTTTATCATAGGGACAATGAAAATTGGAGACAAAATAGATTTGGACATTAATATTTATATCCAATATAAAAAATTTGAGGCTGAAACTGGAACATAATTTTTAAGTGTGTTGTAAAATGTGTTAAATATTTAACTTGAGTAAATAAAAAGGTAATGCTGGAGTTCAAACTGCTATAAACAAGAACTTATTTATGTCAGGATGAAAGCATCACACCCCTGAGATGAATAAAAATTATATAATTGTCAAATAAGAAGTAGGATACAGTAAAAATGTTCAATAAGATAACGGCTATAAAAAAAGTCAGTGACTATTCACAGCTAAAACTTGGTTCAGGTTGAATAAAGGAAGATTAAATCACGGTTAATGAATTATAAAAATTAGGATACAAGTTGTTTGGTTTAAAGGAGATTTATAATTTTCTTGGTGGTAGAAATCAATGCAACATCAGGTGTATACCACAGCTGCACATCCAGCCCAGATATCTACATGCAGATGCCAACTTTTACCTACTATTCTTCCAACTTTGACATACAGCACTGGATTTTATAGAAAACCCCAGATGAAAATATAGTACCGCTATGTTACTATAGTTGTGCAAATACTGAATCATCATGTGCAAGCAAATGCTTAGTTAGCTTCTTGGACTCAGGAGGCACCTGAGGCATTTATTAGAAGTGGGAAGCTGGAAGTCCTCTATTTCCTTCTTTTTGTTGCAAGGACAGCAGTGGCTTTAAAGAGTAAAGGCAGCAGATTTCCTTGTTCTACAGAAAACCAATCCCTAACACAGTTAAATGCCCCAATATCTGTCACTACAGTGGTACAAATCTTATGTGTGTTTGAGATCTTAGTTTGTCATGGTTATGACAGTGTTAACAGCTAAAAGAGGTGAATAGGAGCTGTTCATTCTCTTTGATGTTATTTCATCTTGCAGTCTTTTATTTCAGCCAACTACTCCTGAAGGGCATTGATGTGCCTTTTGTTCAGATTCAGACATTATCTTGGTGACCATAATAAGGAGAAGACTTCTGTTTGTTTGTTTTTAAATACAAGTTTAGATTGTGTGTGGTGGGTTGACCCTGGCTGAACATCAGGTGCCCACAAAAGCTGCTATATCATTCCCCTCCTCAACTGGAAACGGAAGAGAAAATATAACTAAAGGATCACGGGTCGAGATAAAGACAGGGAGAGATCATTCACCGATTACCATAATGGGCCAAACAGACTCAATTTGGGGAAATTAGCCTAATTTATAACCAATCAAATCAGAGTAGGGTAATGAAAAATAAAAAGAGATATTAAAAAACTCCTTTCTCCCCACGCCTCCATTCTTCCTGCGCTTAACTTCGGTCCTGATTTTCTCTAGCTCCTCCCCCAGCAGTGGCACAGCGGGATGGGAAAAGGGGGTTGTAGTTAGTTCATCACACATTATTTCTGCCAATCCTTCCTCCTCAGGGGGATGACTACTCACACTCTTCCCCTGCTCCAACATAGGGTGCCTCCCATGGGAGTCAGTCCTCTACAAACTTCTCCAATGTGGGTCCTTCCGACAGGCTGCAGTTCTTCATGAACTGCTCCACCATGGGTCCCTCCCACGGGGTGCTGCCCTTAGGAACAGACTAATCCAGTGTGGGTCCACTGTGGGGTCACAAGTCCTGCCAGAAGCCCACTCTAGCATGGGCTTCCTGCGTGGTCACAGCCTCCTTTGAGCATCCGCCTGCTCTGGTGTGGGGTCCTCCATGGACTGCAGATGAATACCTGCTCAACCGTTAACCTCCATGGGCTGCAGCGGGACAGCCTGCCTCACCATGGTCTTCAACACAGGTGGCAGAGAAATCTCTGCTCTAGCACCTAGAGTGCCTCCTGCCCCTTCTTCACTGACCTGGGCGTCTGCAGAGTTGTTTCTCTCACATATTCTCACTCCTCTCTCTGGCTGCAATTGTGCAGGTTTTTTTCCCCCTTTAAGTATGTTGTCCCAGAGGCTCTACCACCATCACTGATGGGCTCGGCCTCGGCCAGTGGCAGGTCCACCTTGGAACCAGCTGGCATTGGCTCTATCAGACATAGGGGAAGCTTTTAGCAGCTTCTCACAGAAGCCACCCCTGTAGCCCTCCTGCTACCAAAACCTTGCCATGCAAACTCAATACCTTGTGAAACAATTATGCAACTAGATCTTTAAAAACTCTTGTAACCACGTTTGGCTGCATAATCTCATTTAAACAGGGATTCTTGTTTTAAAGTAACTCTAACAAACAACAAGGCCACACAAGGATAACAGCACTGTAAGTGGTTTACAATGGATAAAAATAATAACAATAAAATAACATGCAAGTTCCGCTCTTGTGTGAGTTTTTATATTTGAGGGTAATAGAACTAAAACATTTTTAAAAGTCCACATAAAAAGCATTCACCAAGCTTCAGATCAAAGAATAATAGTACAAGATTAAGCACATTTATTGCTAACTAGAAAAACATTTCAACATACCAGATGAAAATAACCATATGCAAAAGATGATTCCTTCAGTTTCTAATATAAGCTACCTAAATATAAATTTTAAAACAACAGACAATAGCAAGCCAGCAGAAGAGGAAGAATTCCAAAACCCTAAACTCTCCATCAGTGCAAGTTTAACAGGACAGCCTGAAAAACAGCTGCACACTTGCCAACACAGCTAGCTGGGGAACTGCATGCATGCGGCTTCTGGAAAGCTTATACTGTGGGAGTTGGGCATCTGTTCCTGCCATTGCCAAATTTAGTACATGGGGCTAAAGGTGTTGACACCACTGTTAGAAAGACTGTAAAGAAACTGTACTACCACAGGAGGGTAACAGTTTTCAAAGAGTGGGCATGCTCCTTTGGCCAGGTGTTCTGCATTAGACCCTAAGGTCTGCATGGATAAGCTCACTATTAGCATCAAGATATCAATTTACATCACGCATGTATAAAACTTTACAGATATAGATCTTTAAAGTGTCTCAACTGAGTAAAATATGCATTTCTTAGTGTCCCACAGACCATCACAGGTTATTACAGTTATAACAAAAGGTTAGAAAAACACTGCAGTCCAAAGATGGTCCAGTTCCCTCACCTGGGCTTAGGTGCAACAGAACTTGCTATGGATGCCTTAAGGAGATAACCTGCTGTGCCAGCTTCCCAACATCTGCCAGAAATGCAACATACTAAAGAAACATTAATGAATATTTCCTACTGCTTACTGGAAGTCTTCCCCTCACCGCTGAACATCCAACATCATATCCTTAACAGAAAAATATCATTGATAAGTATAGGCTTTTCATGGTTATTGTACAAGAAAAGAGATTTTGTTCCATGAGGTTGTAGACAAACTTTTTATAAATTGTCCAGCATTTCTCAAAAGTAAAATTCAAGGATGGTTTTAGCTTGCTTTGAAGTACAGACTGTCTGTCATTCAGCCAGGAGGACTGAAGAACTGCTATGGCATATGGACATTCATGTTTTTAGGAGTTAGAAAACATGGGACAAAATAGGAATTGTCCCCAAGAGGAAGAGCCAGTCAAAACTTTGACAAACATACAAAACATCCTTCCCTTCTAGCAATTCTGCCCCATGGCAAGCAGCACATCCATTCTTTTATTTCTAAGGAAATTAAGAAAAATTTCTAGTTTTTTTCTAGTTTGCACAAGTACAAGGAGTATAGAGTCAATGACTGTGTAGACATCAAAGCACAATGTTCCAACCATTTTTTGTCAATACCATGCACTAAATTAGTGGGTGGATTTGGGTGACTTAGCGAAGTAAACTCCAGTGAAGTCAATGGGAAGTTTGCCTGACTAAAGACCCAAGAATGTGGCATAATACAAACTATACATAAAGGAATATAAAGATCATATGTAAAACCATCTATTGAATTTCTAGATAGAGATGCTTATTTCCTAACATCATTAAAAGGATTCTAATGAACTCATGAACAGAAGTCTAACGTCCCACAAACTTACAGAGGGATAAGGATACTTGTACCAAAAAGACAACACAAAAAGTACCTGCCATTTTTGAAATTTCCGCTGCTTTTAAAAAGACTGTTACTTTTGCAGGGGCAGGAGTTTGACTAGAGTGAAAACAACAGTACTTAAAATCTCTTATTTGGCCTGCATCCACATTTTTCCTCTTTCCTTTACAGGAAAAAAAGAAAAAAAAAAAAGGCATCCTAGAGTGAACTTGAGGTTTGATAAACAAGAATAATTACCACCTGAAAAAAAAAATAAATCTAAAACACACTTGATAAGTCAGATATTTAGAAAGCTTACACATAAAGAAAGGGAAAATGCCTTAATGTTTGGACTAAACTAATAAACTTGCCATCAATTGAACCAAAATATATAGTTAAAATTTCAAAATCACTTACACAGAAGTATGCAACCTGCAAGTTACTATTTCCATGGACTTGGACTAATCTGTGTAACTTTTTTTTTCCCCCCACAACTTACAGTCTTACTATAAGTGGATAGGAGTATCCATTTCCCCTACCAGTCTTGTAGCTGTTTGTAAAAGGTCCTTCCTCTGCAGCTTGTCCAAACCAGGACAGCCCTTCTTGAATAGCTGAATTTTGCCTCAAAGGCATATATTTAACTTTCAAATCTTATCTGAAACCTACTTTTTTCCCCCCTTAGTTCTGTATCACAAACTTCTCTTTACTACATTACATACTGCATAATGTAAATGTACTTGATATCATTACAGCATTATATACAACTCATTATGTAGTTCTGAAAGCTTATTATGCCACTTTTCAATATATCATTGATTCAGTGAAGCACTGTGTTACATTTTAATATTTAAGATATTAATGGAGGTGAATCTCTAGCTCTACTTCTATTAAAGCCACCCAGCACTTTCCATTATTAAGATACTGTTTTCAGCTGCTTTTAATTTTGATTTCACCAGTTAATATTACAGTTTTCCAGGCTGGTTTCTGTCTTGGGTTGAATATTTGTGCAACTATTTCAGACAAAACAGTTTAATGATATCCATTGATTTATCCCAGTTTAAAAAAAAATCTCAACAACTACTTTCTTTAATGACCATATTCTTTGCAACAAGGTCATATGGACTGCCAAATTAATGGCCTTTGTGTGAGGGCTGCATCTTTTGCCTTGCCTACCCACTTAAGTTTAGCCAGATTGGCTTTTAAAAACCTCCATCTGTACAGGCTCCACAGAGACTTGCTAAGACTTAACACGCAAACTGTTCATTACAAATACTAATGAAGCATCTTACAGCTTATGCAGATCAAAATATATGTGTCATGCTGTCCTGGTTTCAGCTGGGATAGAGTTAATTTTCTTCGCAGTAGCTAGTATGGGGCTGTGTTTTGGATTTGTGCTGGAAACAGTGGTGATAATGCGGAGATGTTTTAGTTGTTGCTAAGTAGCACTTACACTAGTCAAGGACTTTTTCAGCTCCCCGTGCTGTGCCGGGTGCACGGGAAGCTGGGAGGGGACACAGCCCGGACAGCTGACCCAAACTGACCAAAGGGATATTCCACACCATATGATCTCATGCTCAGGATATAAAGCTGGGGGAAGAAGAAGGAAGTGGGGGACATTGGGAGTGATGGCATTTGTCTTCCCAAGGCTACACAGTTTGCCAACACCAGAACCAACAGACAAGCTTGAATGTCTTGATCCCAAAACCAGTGCTTATTCTTCTACCTTGTGCTTCACTACTGCTAGAGATGCTGAGTATCAGCCTCTCCCTACCAGAAGGAAATGTCGAGCCTAAATTCCATCATATTCAACTTCCTTAGCATCACACAGATCAGTGATTCACAATCTTTCTGGAGGAAGTCCTCAAGGATTTTCTGGAACAATGTCCTTTCTTTTTCTCCTCATCCTGATTCCAGGCCCTTTCTAGCCTCCTCAACTCCTCTCTTCCAGCTTCTGTTGCTTTCTCTTCACTTATCAAATTCTATAACTTCCCCTAGCTGCAGCAGTGCTGGCATGAGTCCCAAGCTAATAAACCTCTCAGAGGTTATTAGTTTGGTATCCACTCTATCCCACCCTGCACCTCACCCCTAATGTTATCATATCTCATTACTGTATTCACTTACTAGTTGGGAACTGTCACCCCGGAGGACCATAGCAATGACACAAGAGAACCAAAGACTATGTACGGTATTCTTCCTTATCGTTACCCAGAAAAAATACTCTTTCTTTTTCTGACCCACTCACCCCCACTTTACTCTCCAATACTTTCTGACTTTGCACAAGAAAAATTGAGTGACTGCTCAATATGCTGACTCCAGAATTCTCTGATAGAAAAAAGTGCTGAAGTTTGTTATTCCAGTATCTAGAAATGTAATATATATATAGCCACTTTCACCCCTATTGTGTCAGTCTACTGCAAATGCAAAAAGATTAAAAACACTTTCTTCTTTTTTGTACAGGAATCACCTGCTCAACTGGGTACTACCATAATCACCAGTTAATAAAGCAGCCATATCTTCCTGAAAGGCAAGCCCCCTTTCCATAGACAGGCATTCCCACAAACACCAGCTGGCACAAGCGCTGCCAAGCAAGCAGAAATCTCATCTTTCCTTTCAAAGAGTCCTATTTCAGGTTTAACAAATTAGTCTGAAGATGACATCCCATTAAAAGCTTACATATAAACACAAGAGATCTTTTTTCAAATTTAACTAGTGCACAACAGGATTTCCTCCTGAAATAAGGACAAGGGAGGGAAAGCACAAGGAATCTTCTACTCCTATTTATCCAAAGCATAAACAACTGACTGAGGCGCCTTCCACAGAACATGTTGTAAACCTTAGTCTTAACCTCATTATGTTATCACCATGCTGTGACACTGACCAGGCTTGTGCTATTTGCAATTGCCAGTAAAGTGACAGAATCATTTTCCTCTCAGCTGCATATCTTAGGCAGTCTATAGTTTTACTCCTAAACGTATATTATCTCTGTTCTAATGTATAATTGCAGGAATAACAAGCAGAAAGCCTCCATATCAGTTACAGACTCTTATGCAGGCTAACTTTAATTCCCCTCAAACTAGCTCCAATTTTCCTAACTGCATCAAGAGAATACATAACTGTTCTTTGCAGAGGATCATGCATGAGTTTCCCTTAATCATAAATTTAAGCAAAGTCTCAGCAGAGTTCGTTAATACCAGAAAAATTTTGCACCCAGTACAACTCCCCTCCATTTGTGAGAGTTCAATAGTTTTCCAGTGAACACACTGGAGAAGTAAAACAAAAACTGCTAAAGCCAATTTCAAGCATTTGTTATTACTACATTTTAATTATTACATTAATACATTTTTCTTAAAGCCAGTGACAAAGACACTGCAGTGAGCATAAAAATACAAAATCTGGCATTTAGTATAAATGTGCATTTGAAAAATGAAAGTGCTTCACAGTCCAAGTTACCATCCCTAGACTTGATAAAAATGACTTGAGGATTTATAGGAATTATTATTATAGGAAGCCAAATTGCAGAGAAACAGTCAGAATATCTGTGTGGTATTTGGCCTAAACTTGTAATACGTAACAGCTAATCACAATTCCTCACTAACACAAAAGGGAAGGAGTTATTTACTGGACTCTTCTGTATTTAGTTCCAGTGCCCACACTAATTACTGTGGCATCATATCAAATAGGTCTTGCACCTAAATGCAAGGCTTCTTGAAATGGAGATATGACTATAGGTTACTGGTTTTGTGCAGGCAAATGAGGCATGTGTCTCCTCAAGACTTCTGTGGAAGGCATATAGGAATAAGTATGCCCTATTTGACCAATGGCTTATCACATCTGTGAAAGAAAACATCTCTGAAGAAAACATTGTTTGAAAAGTTATGATGAAACCTTAGAGAAGGAATACTCAGACCCTAAGGGAAAAGTGGCAGCTTATAGGTAAACTGTTGTGTCACTTTCAGACCTTGTAAAACAGTTACTATCCATCATATTTTTTCTGTAGATAGTTTCTTTATGTCTCAGGGAGTTAGGGATGGCTCAGGAAACCAGGGATCTGGGGAGTTTCCTGTGGTAGCTTTACCCCTAAAAAAACTAAACTGCAGAATGGAAGTGAATCAAGAGTTCTTACACAAGTGAAAATTTCTTCTGGGCACCTGGGAAGATTCTGTGTACATTCAGTCAGACTCACACTTCTGCAGGGTACCCACATTGGTGCATGCTATTAACCTGCATGCACACATTGCAGATATACACTCTTTTCCTGCCTTTGGAGCTCTAGACTTCATGGCTACAAAATAAATCTGATTACAAAATACATGCTCACAGGTAGGAAAAAAAAAATAAATCAATGAAGTGAGTACATGAGCTTTTACAGGAACATATTATTAACCCCATCTTCTTCCTAGTCACTTCCATGTACAATTTGGCTCTTTGAGAGCAAGGTCCCACTCTTCTGCAGTTCCTGCCATCTTGGAATAGCTTTCCTTTAACTCCAAGTTTCATCTATCCTTTCATCTTATTCCGAAACACAATAACTTTTTTTTTCACCCATACCTCACTCATTTGCCTCCATGTCCCCTCCCTGTTGCTCAGCACTTTACTCACTGATCACAACATACAACTCTCCACAATTCTGTGAAAAGTTTTGGAATGCATCATAAAACATATACTCAAAACGTTTGTTTCCCAACAGCAGTATATACGTGCTGAGATATAGGCATGCCAACCTGAGAAAACAAAACAAAGCAAACCCAAACAAATAAACAAAAAACACCCAACCCCAAACACACAAAACCAAACAACCACAACCAGGGAGATCACAGGACCAAAGGCTACTGAGCAGTCAGAACTCCTGGGTTTGATCTACAGTGTAAAACAGAGTTTTAATTCCACTAGTGCAAGCCCCTCATGGGGTACTAAGTATCCGATTTTCCATTTTTTATTACTTTTTCCATTGAGACCCAAAGAACAAAGTTTAGTCAAGCAGACTCCCCATTTTACTTTCTTCTCCCCTTGCTTCTGTGAAACTGCTATTTAGATAAATTAATAATGCCTCCTCATCCTGAAGGCTGTTACATTTCTAAACTTTCCTGACATGATAATTCTTGCTTGGCTGGTGTGTTTTAAATCCTACTCACAAATATTTTGAGTATTTTGATAGCTTGACCAAAAGATGCAAGAGATTGGAAACAGAGAGAATAGCAACTCACCTCACAAGGTGCTATTTTCTAATAGTAGAACAGTTTCAATATACCTCATTCAGTTATAAACATACTCTCAACCCAGTATTAGCCAGCAGTCTCCTCACTGAAATAAGACAAATGCCCACACCCAATTAAACTCAAGACAAATTAAGAGTCCTCTAATCTTCAACTCTGCTTTGTTTTCCTCTTTCAATCTTGCAGGTCAGAATGTTCAGTAAACAACATACTGTCTTTTATAGCCAGAGGATCAATTGAATCTGCTTTTTTTTTTTTAAATAACAGATATTCATTTTTTAAAGGTGCCATACTGAAGTGTTTTAAACAAACACCACAATCATCATTATTAAACAGTAATTCAAACTAACAGAGAGATAGCAGCAAAAGAAAAACAAGACCAACTCACATGTTCTGCAAGTACAGAGAACAGTTAAAAGTTAGCAATCACTTAGCTCCTCCTGCTCCTACTTTTAAACTACTCTGAGGAGTTACAGTGGAAAAGCACAACGCAATTTCGTTGGTTTGGTTTGGTTGGGTTTTCATTTTTGGGGGGGTTTGGTTTTCTTTTGGTTGGTTGGGTTCTTTTTTTTTAACACAGAAGTACTGTTCCAGCAAGGTCCTGAAGTTTGCAATTTGTTTTATACAACTTCAAGACATATTTAGTCAAATGACTTCCAAGAACAACATGCATCATTTTAATTACAATGTCTGTCAGCCATCCCAATTATCCCTACTTTGGAAGTATGGCTTTTGTTTTCCCCCTCTGTTGCTCTAAAATTTCTTATGTCTAAGTAAATTTTAATCAGGAAATAGCATCCCAACTCTTAAACTCTGGGAGCAAGTTTTCATCCTTATCCAGCCAGACAAATAGGAGATTTGTTCACATATTTGAGAGGAAGAAAAATGTTTTCTGCTAATTCAGTGAATTGTGTTCCAGAGCTGGTTTGTGTTGTGCCCTTACTGAACAGAATTCTTTGCTATGACTTCATGCTAAGCCAAAAGTAAACGCTCTCGCCTTTTGATATGGATGGCTCTATCCCGAAGTACCAACATTAGCATCAGTGGTGACAGAGAAAAAGCTATATTCCCCCAACAAGAGGGAAGGAAAAAAAAAAACACCACCCCAAAAATACCCGCAAAACCCCCCAAACATTGTTCAAAGCAAACATGTCTGTGAAATGCAAGCATTAATGTACTTCCTAGAAATTAGTCATCAAGCTGTGCTCTCCTGTATCACCCGAGAGGAGGACAGTATCAGTTTCATACTTGCACTTTGTAAGACAAAAATCACCATACGATCCATGATTAATCCAAAATTTCTTCCACAAATACCTGCAGCTTAAAACTTACCAAGCACTTTTGCAGCATGCAGAAATTTGCTAACCAAAACTTCATCACATACAGCATTCATGCAATTTTTGGAATGTTCTTTTCTAAAGCCAGCTCACCTGAAACAGGTGCTAACATGAAGAGGAGACATAGCACTCAAAAGCAAGTTTTACTTTATTATGTTCTCATCTTTGGTGGATATATTTATGTTCCCTAGCTTCAGCAGTCTCTCTGGTCACTTTTAAAAAGGACTTTCAAAATAGTAAGACTAAACACCATCAAGAACTTACCAGATTGGAATTGGTGGCATTGGAATCATCTTCTGGAAAGGGGATATAGATAGCTAAGGCCACACAATTGGCAAAAATAGTCAGTAAAATAATTATTTCAAATGGTCTGAGGAATGGAGTTAAGGAAATTTTTCCAAAATGTGCACACACAAATAAAAAAAAAAAGATTTATAAGAATTCTGTTTAAAGAAAACATTCCAAGCCCCTTATATTCTGAAAAGAAACATATGCCTTTTTAAGTGCTTTTAGGAGCTCTAAGCCAAGAATCTTCCTAATATGTCAAAGGCAGTGTAGGCCAGTCGCGTGCCAGAGTAAACACAGATTTCTTAAAAGTTTTTTCTTCTTTCATTTATTTAGAGTGCATTTTCCCTATTTTCCTTCAAGTGTGACTATACTATTTTTAATAACAGAAACCTGTTCTAGGACTGTCATCTTTCCTCTTACCATTAGTTTCTCTCCATCTTTTCCCATCTGCATTTACATAACTTGAAATAATTTTAACAAAAGTTTGGGGGCTGCTTTTGTTGTTGTTGTATATTTTTTTCCTCTTTCTCAAGTGCTCTCTCATATCTCAAAGTTAAACACAAGGGCCCAAGAAATACACACATACATTCAGTTAGAAGACATTTAAATAATGATAAAGTTAGTTAAGGCAAAAAAAGGGCTTTGTCCAAAATATGCTTATGCTGCACATAGCCATGTGTACTTGTTTTGCTTAGAAATACTCCCTCAAAAAAATGATTTCTCTTTTATTTGCATTTTATTTGGCATCATAGGGAAAATAAGCGTGCCTACATAGTATATTAGGGACACCAGGAAGCTAAGAGTTCCTTATGACAGAGAAACTAGTGCCAGTTCAGGGGCATTTCAACCCCGCATCAACTTTGTTAGGGGAAAAAACCCAAACATTTGGGATGTTCAGCAAACAAATCCTGCACAACCTTCATGCCCCACTGACTGTCCATTGGAATCAAAGGGCATTTTTCTACTAAACAATTTGCTGGCACTGTATTTGATCTACTTCAGCAGACTCCTTAAACTTAATTGCTGTGAAGTGTCTCCAAACTCAGACTAGAGACCAGATATACAGCCTCTCTACATTTACTTGCCTGCAAGAATATCATGGAGGCTAGCTCTGGGATAACTCACCAGTACTCTGGAGGGGAATGAAGAGCAGGATCAGACAGGGAGAATGCCAAGTATAACCTGTGCACTAAAATTTGAGCATGAACTTATCTACCACGGGACTGGCTTTGCAGCATTGCCAAATGTCAACACAGCATGTACGATTTTGGTTGGCAGACTACTATTCTCGGCAGGTTTTAGCAGGGGATGTGCAGCAGCCTGAACTGCAAGGTATACACAAATCCCAGGCACGTGACCGCTGTGTATGCTCAGATATTTTCTACATTTCACATATAGAAGAGTCAAAGGATTCCAAACTTGCTGGACTACCGTGCTTAAACCTATGAATAATAGGACACGTGCGAAAATATGGAGGAAGAAGAGCAGATTAGGGTAGGTAGATCACATATGAAATCAGTGGGACTTCTCAGATACCTCAGGCTGTATATATAGTGTTTACTGCATTAAGGGCTGCATTTCCATAGGCTTTCCCTTTCCTATTCACTTTTTTCCTAGACATTTTGGTTTTGACAGGATTATTATCTATTAATTTATCACTGTTTATGAGGGGTTTTTTTTTACTTCTTTTTGCGCTGTAAAAATAAAATGGTATAAATCTACAATACACTGCACACATAGCAGAAAGTTAAATGCATTGCTAAATATTTGCAAAAATAAGGTAATTGCTTCATTTCACTTTTTCTTATATGCAATTGTACTTTCAGGCTCTTAACGGTATAACATTTAGGTAAGAAACACCACAAAAGTACCATTTCATATTTGTTTAATACCTATTATGCTTAGACTTTAGTGGTTCAGCAAATTAAACTGAGCTTTTCTCAGTAGTTTTTAGCAATTAGGAAAAGTCGGAGTACAGAATAAAATCAAACCTTGTCACAACCCTTTGATATTGTTATTTGTCATTGAAGCGTTTCATGTTTATAAACACTAAGTGTCCAATGAAAGGTTCTGAAAGAAAAAAATACTTCCACCAACTGACCTAAACCCAAACAAAGCCCAAAAATGCAAGCATCAGCATCCTTGCATTGCTTTAATTGCATTGTTTCGCCCTCTCTTGATCTCAGCAGTGCTGTATCCTGTTTTACAACACATCATTCCCATCATTCATTGCTGATCTTATTCATTTATCAAATGTCACTCTGTGCTCTTTCTCTAAAGACATGTGGTTACTGGGGTGCTGGCAAGTAAACCAATATTCAGCTTCATCCTGTTAGTCATCATCCATCATCTTAAGCTTAAAGTATCAGAGCTATGCCAGAAGGGATAAAGAGTAGCAAACTTAATCAGGGGGATTAAAAATTAGCATCTGAAGAAGAAACAAATAGGCAGGCAGGTAGTTTAAGGACATCTAAGAACTGACAGGAGCATTTTTAACAAGTTGTTCAGCTGAAAAATATGTCCATGTCAGCAAGACCTAATATACTCGTATTCTGTTTTCATCTTCCTAACATCCCACCAGACCCCCCAAAGGAACAATATTATCACATTGTCTTAAATGCCATCATTCATTTTTTATCATATTAACCGCTGCCAAGTTCTGTACTGCCTTCCCTTGACATCCTTATCTATCCCTAACAACATGCTTTTTCTTTTGTATTTACTGAAGAACCCCATTAGCTTGTGATTTACTGACAATTACTGTTCAGGGTTAGTCTTGGTTTCTCTTTGAGGAGGCCGGGGAGGTATATTTTATTTCAGTTTGCATTTCACACCAAATTCTCAAATTCCAGCTTGTGCTGATCAGACTTGGGTGACTAAAAAGGCTTTGCTCCTTCTACAGGATGAAGCCAATGGCCAAAATCTCACTGACTTTTTCAGGGAAGCAGCACGGACCCTTACATTCTGCAGTTCTGTGCCAGTGGCTACTATCCATCATTGTGACACAGTCTGTCGCTTGTTCAGACTACTAGATGTGGCCCTGTAATGCATTTGTACATGTTGCAGGATTACTTTAACTGTCTGTCTTTTTCCCTGCTTCCAGATAACTAGTATCTCTTACCATACATTAGTGAGCCTTATTAGTTTAAGTGGAATTCCAATATAATTAACAGACTTTAGCCCTGTTTCAGGGTCTTATCGCATACAGTTGGTGTTTTTTCCTCCTCCTTTTGTCCCATTCTTTTCTCCATACTGTAGAAAGTATGATGCCACATGTTTAACAAAAAAGCATATGATTCGGAGTACCGGAGCTGCTTAATTAGTGGCACCTCTAAGTGCCTGCAAAAAAAAAAAAAAAAAAAAAAAAAAAAAAAAAAAGAAGGGAAACCCAACAGNGAAAGCCAGCAGCTGCTATCAATCCCATAGAGTCTGTTCAATTCTGGCCTCAGATATCTTGCATATCTCCCATTGATTTCAGCCTGGGCCACGTGTTTTTAAGAGAGCAGAATTCAACCCCTAACCTTTATCATTTAAACTTCTAGTGGTTTCTTACACAAGGGTATAGTTAAGGCTTCAGTCCTAAACTTTTTTTCCCCCAGCACAAATAATCTCAGTTATCAAAAACTATTTGTGTACTTTATGTTCGCAGTGGTGCCTTTCAACTTAATGTATTGATTTCTTCACACTTATGAATAGCGCCTGATGCGCACAAACAATTTGCTCTTTTCCAAATGAGAACATCAAAAAGGATATTTCCATTCGACGATGCTGATGCATGCCCTCCGGATGGGATTTTTCAGTGTTAAACACAGCAGTGCCCGGGGAGGACGTGTAGCTGTGGTGGTACCCTGTTTTTTCTGTTTCCCATACTGCTGCCGTTTTCTCTGCGTGGAGCTAGCTGTGGATATTGTTGCATTGCCAGCACTACCCATCAGTTTGGCTTGCCTGGCAGCATCAATCGCAGCCTGCCAGGACAGAGCTGCCCCTGGAGTAGGGATATGCTCTGGGGCAAGCCCTGCAGCTGCATTCGCATTCATGTTGGCATGAGCTGGACGGGGACTCCCATAGTTGGAACCTGTGAAAGGAAAAAAAAAAGAACCACAACAGAAATTTGTGAAGATATTTTTTAAACAGCAGAAAGAAAAATAGTGTTTTTAAAAATCTTAAGTATCAGTTAAATCAAGAGCTAAGGTTAGAAATAAGTGTAGGGTATCCACTTACTACCAGCTTGTTCCTCCACCAGTTCAAATTCCTTATTTTAAAGTAATACTACTATGCAATCATTCATCTTGCAACAGTCTCCCAACAAGACCCAATGACACCGAACTGTTAGAAG
This sequence comes from Anhinga rufa, assembly GCA_013400875.1. Classification (NCBI taxonomy): domain Eukaryota; kingdom Metazoa; phylum Chordata; class Aves; order Suliformes; family Anhingidae; genus Anhinga; species Anhinga rufa. The sequence continues at coordinate 2,146 of VZTV01069668.1, read as the reverse complement.
TGCCTCCAATTAATACAGTCTCCAGAGATTCACATAAATGAAACTGTCCTCCTTTTCTTTTTTTTACCCACACATTTTGCAAGTTGGATTGTTTGAAAGCTAAAAAGGTGAGGCTAGCTCTCATCACCTTATCACACAGACATGCAGCACTATGCTATTTAGCACGTGGCAAAGCACCCAAACAAGGTTCTCAAGTCCTATCAAAATCCTTATGTTTTCAAGATTACCTCAAGGTAAAGTGAGATTTTAACAGTGAGCTTAATTCTGCAAGTGGTACATATGTATAAGCCTAAAACCNNNAAACCAGCCTAACTTGAAAGTACACTAAAGCAGAAACCAGAGCACAAAGGCAGGGTTCAAGGCTTTTGTGCTCTATAGGATGCTGTGCAGATAGTTTAGGCCACCGATATATATTTAGAAACTGCAACTGATTCCTTATCCTGATAAGCTGATTTTAAGATAGATGAACTATTGCAATCAATGGAATAACACTTACTTAAAAAGCATGTATTAACAAGAATGCTAAGACCTATCAGTCCCATGTTTTGCATCTCTTTAGCCAAAATTGAGGGAGCATATGCTTTTGTCCAATCATAATAATAAAATATATTATGTCAGGTGACCTGTAGCTGACATTTAGAAGGTCTTAGAAGTAAAAAAAAAAAAGAAAAGAAAAAAGAAAAGTAATTCACCCTTTCAAACTAGTGCAATTGTTCCATTGTTTCAGTAAAGACAGTTAAGTCACCTATGCCTCTTCAATAAGGCTTTCTCAATGACTCAAATTAAAACTTAAATAACTTCAAAATGAGGGAATTTTGAAACTTCAAAACAGATTCCCTTACTCTTTGGAGTACACTTCAATTGAGATATGTGAGAACTTGTGAAAGTTTAACTGAATTTTGCCACAGACACTTCATAGAAGAAAATATAAACCATGTCAAAAAAGCGCAACATAAAATCTACACAAAGTCTCCACAGCAAACTTTGATTAGGAAGAACATCTTGTTTAGATATGTCCAATATAATATTTAAGAGACTACTTATCTTTTTGTGGACTTGGAAGTTTGCCTGTGGCCCATATGTTGAGACACAGGTAAAAGGAAGCCCAAATGGTCTACAGATCTTATTCCTTCACAGGCTATGAAACCATAGTTCAGTTTCAAAACACTGCACACTCAGAGATTGTGTTTCCCCTTACATCTGATCAGCAGAGACTATGCTTCAGAAAAAGTGTACATGCAAGAGGCAGATAGCAGAAACCCAGTAAAGGAGTTAGATTCCCTTATATTTCAAAGAAAGCTCGAAGTCTACTAATTTAAAGTGGAACATGGTCAATAATATAGAAATAGAAATATGGCGTTACTAAATAGTTCAGATGGGCTCCTATAGACTACTGGGAAAAGCAAACAGAAGACCACGTGATGCTCTGTTTTCCTTAAAATATCAGATGAAAGACATTCAAAATCAGGGAACTGGCAAACTGTTCTTGAACATAAATAATTACCCAAGATGCTTATTTCACAGCCGGATGTGCAGTGCCAAGATATCACAGGAATGACTGCATTACAAATGAATTAAAGCAGGTAAAATACATACAGTCACACTGACACACAGAGTGCAACAGGATATGCCTCTATCTGGAAAGCACGCAAGATTTTTAGATTCATCTCACAGAACTGCAAAGAAAGACATGATAGAGTCAGATGTTATTTTATGTCAGGCATTGCCATAAGATTATTTCCAGGCTGTTGTAGTTTCATTGCGTAGCAGGAAAATCTAGAGCTTGTCTCTGCTCACTGAAAAGCCTCCTAGTTGCAAACCAGCCAAAGGAAGCTGGTGAGTAATAGGAGACTGATACATGAAAGGGAAAGCTGAAAGAAACAAGAAATGGGAAATAGTTAATTCACATCCCTCAGATTCTGAAACGGAAGAAAAAGAGCTTTCAGAATCGCACAGGCTAAGCAGATTTCCTCGGTGAAGTGGGTAATCAACTGGCAGACAAACTTAGTTAGTTTTCTAAGACTAAGCAAATTGTACACAGCACTACTCATGGGATACATATTTATTTTCAGACTAGTTCCAGATGCAGTTTTTCTCTTTAGCATCTATTTAACCTCCCTAGCCTGAGGCATGCTGGAAAGAAAAA
>VZTV01069662.1:38992-51902 GCA_013400875.1 Anhinga rufa | reverse complement strand
GCGTTCATCAGACCCTCTCTCCCCACTCTCTGCCCTCTCCGTCCGTCTGGTCCTTTCAGACCGCAGCCCCGTGGGGCAGGGGCTGTCTCAATCCCCGGCACGAGGAGGTCTTTTTGTCTGGGTTTCGATTCAGAGGCTTAGCGGCGATGTGGAAGTCCCTCAAATCATGGTGTCTGACTGAAGCTTTCAACTTGCTATTGAATTAGATATTAAGGATTACAGAGGTATTTGGTTGTAACCAAGTTTTTGGATGTGTGCTTGCCAGATAATGCAGGTGTATAGATTGGGCTCAATCCCGCAGGATCTGGCTCATGTGAATTTCCAAGACTAGGCTCAGAATTTTCTTTGGTAAGATAGGTAGCAGGTGATGCTGTCTAAACAGGAGCAATTTGTAGGGACGTGCATCCCATGCTGAGGCGTCTGTGCTGTCTGCTGGGCTTTGCTAGTCGCTCTGATGGTCACCTGCCGGGTGACATCCGTGGCACACCGGCCCATCGCTCCCGCCGGTCCTCAGCCCGCGGGAGGCGCAGAAGGACAGGAGAGCCTTGCAGGGTGCTTGCTGTTTGGTTTCCTCTGTAAGGAAATGGAAGGTGATCTTTTTTGCAACTATTTCTTTATCCATTTGGGGGAAAGTTTGGTGCATTGAATATCTTCTTAAAAAATAGATGTAAATGGAGATAAAAATGTAAAAAAAGCATCTGCCAGGATATTCTGTTACTTTGGAAGCTCCTCTTTTTACTAGTTTTCCTCAGACCTCTAATTACAATTAAAAAAAAATCAGTCAATCAATTGGAACAAAATCCAGGCAAAAATTCTCAGCCGACTGTTTGAATTAATTAAGAGACAAGTTTCTTTATGAGAAATAAATCTCTCTATTACAACATAGCTATGGGGCATTTTAAATTTTTCTATTGCTTGACACATTTTGGCCAAAACCTGATGTCTTTCTAAAAGATATGTTTGATTCAGTTGATGCGGGAATCAAAAATCTGAGTGGTGTCAGAATCTGTGTTAGATACTGGAGCCTGGTCTGGATGCCCCTGGGTGAAAATGAACAGGTCTTTCTTCTGATTTAAAAAATTTTATGAATAGATGCCTTTTAGTCGGCTACTTTCAGTGAACAGAGACACGTCTGAAGGCTGTGAAGACTGGAAGTCTCTTGAGATTTTGTTTTGTTTTGTTTTTTTTTTTAAATAATCAGTATCCAAGGTTTTTTTTTTCTCATACCCTTACAGGAGTAAAAAGGTTTTAAGCTGCGTCTCCTTCTGGATTCAAGGCTGGTTGCTTTGTCTTGTCTGGAAAGAGCATTTAAGTGTTGAAGCTGTTGTATTATTGTAGCAGGTTGCAGCACATTCTCCTCTGCCTTATTACCGGTGCAGGGCAGCCTGGTGTTGTGGAGATCCCCTTAGTGCCCCCCACCTTCCCCACGAGCCCATGGCACAGCAGGCTGTGCACATCGGGGACACGAAACCTTTCATTTCCATGAGCTCTTGCACATCAGTTCATACAAAGGGCATTTACGTGCTGCCTGGGAGTGGAAAACTGGCTTTATTAAAGCATCAGGCCAGGATCTTAGAGGTTGGAGAGGAGTTTCTCACTCCGACATCCCCCAGCTTATCCCAGGGGCTCTTTGCAATTTTGGGGGTCTCCCTGCTCCTGAGCACGCTGTGAGAAGTGAGTCATGTGGCTGCTCGCATGCTGGAGAAGCTGGTAGTTTTAATCTGTCTACTTGGGAGTGTGTCCCCATGCAAACCCTGCGGTGGGGGGTATTTCGTGGGACGTGCTGGCCCGAAGGGGCTCAGCTTCCTCTGAAGGGGAGAAAGTGTGATGGTGTTTAATCAGCTGGAGCATGGGATTCCTCTTTTCGTGTCACAGCAGGTGGGATCTGTCAAGGTGCAGCCTGACGAGGATGCCTCAAAAATCACCTCAGTTCGGCTGCTCTGCCACAGTCAAAGCAGCCAAGAGTTTTGCTATATACGAATGACGATGTTTAAATGCCCCTTGGGATGCTGGTTTCACTGGGTGATGGCAGAGCTGCCGGCTTAAACTGCTCACCATGCCCAGGAGGTAGTAGGCAAGTGTCTCCGAGTGGGGCTACAGGGGAGAGACAGTGCGGATGGGAATATCCACAGCCTGCCTTCTGGGGTGCGACTCACCGATGTGTTACCAGCGAGCCTTTGCTTCATGCTTTGCCATGATTTTCACTGTATGTGATGCTTCCCATCCTATGGGGGTTTCTGCCATGATCATTCTCCCATAGTTCCATGAGATCGCTGTGTCCCTCCACTGTTGACGTCTCCTGGAGGTGAGGATGGAAAGGGTGTAATAATAAAAGCACCTTATGGTGGTATCTCTTTACATGAACTGGTTTTCATGGACCTGAGGACCTGCAGTCCTGATTTACTGTTGCTACTCCTGTAGCACAGTACTTTTGGGTAGACATGCTTTTGGGTCTCTCCTAGTGCCAAGATAATGTCTCACTCGTGCCAACAGGAGTTACTCTGATGATCGGAAAGGAGAATTGACGTGTTTTGTGCGTCCGTCCTGTGTAACACACCCTATCAGGAATACGGCTGTAAAATTACAGGGCTGTAATTGGAGTTCATGCATAACTGAGCCAAATGGGCACTTCTAGCAATTTAGAGACCCTTCTCCAATTACTGTCAGATAGAGATCGTATGCCGTGATGTGCAGAGAGAGCAGGCAGTCCTCTGGTCAGCTGTGAAACTGCTTCATCCTCTGCCCGTGATCGCCCTCCAAGCAAGGGCGCTGCTTTTACTCCGTGGGTCATGGTGCTACCTGTCCTCACTGCTGTGGGGTGAATCCTGCCACCTCAGTTCATACAAACCACCCAGAGGGCTGGTGGCAATCCTGTGGTCTCTATCAGCTCTGGATCCTGCCAGCCTCAGGGAAGATCTCTGGATCTTAGAGTTGGCAAAGCCTCTGCTCAAGTTTATTTCCTCCTGTCCCAATGGTATGTCCGTAAGACACTTTTGGGGTAGAAAATAAGACCATCTTGCAACCTAACCTTTTAATAGGACCTTTGTTGCTGAGATACCCTAAAAACATAGCAGCCTTCTGCACATGTGTCATGGCCTAAGCCTTCCTCCTTGGAGAGTAAATATAGGCATCTCAGGAGACATCTAAAAAGATGCAACTCAGTTTTCCCTTTCCACCGGATTGAGCAGAAATTACAGCTACCTCAGCTCATTGGGTTAGCTTCCAGTTAGCTGGAAACTCCTGTTTCACTGCCTTGCTGATGTCACTAAAATATATCAGTTAATTTGGGAAATGGTGACCTATTCAGCAAAGTAATAAATGACCTGTTATGTGCTGCTCCTAATTCTGCATGGTTGTAATTGCAGGTCCTCATACGAAAGTGGTTCGTCGCATTTTTACCAATAGCCGGGAGAGGTGGAGGCAGCAGAACGTCAATGGAGCCTTTGCAGAGCTTCGCAAACTCATCCCCACCCACCCGCCTGACAAAAAACTGAGCAAGAACGAGATTTTGCGCCTGGCTATGAAATACATCAACTTCCTGGCCAAGCTGCTCAATGACCAGGAGGAAGAAGGAAACCAAAGGGGCAAAGTGAACAAAGACTCTGGGATAGTCCAGGAAGACCTCCTGCAGGACATGTTGTCTCCTAACTCTAGCTGTGGAAGTTCTTTAGATGGAGCGGCAAGCCCGGACAGCTTCACGGAAGAGCACGAAACACTAGATTCAAAGCACACGCGGAGCCTGCACCATGCCATTCTCCCCGTAGAAGGCAATGCGCAGCGGTGATGACCTTCCGCATCGCTCCCGAAGCACCAAGCGGGGAGGCGAGACCCAAGCGTGCGGATGCTGGAACTTGTGCCCACGGGAGTTGTGACTCTGCCTTTCCCCGGGGGCTTGGACTCCCTGTTCTCCCCAGCCTGGGATGGAGCGGCCGGTGCGTTGGCTGAGGACAAGACCAAACCAGATGGATGTTCGGCATTTAGGTACGTGATCGTACAAAGAAGAAAAGCATTGAAGTCATCTTCATTGTACATACTGCTCATGATGTGACTCTGCGGAGGGGCAGGAGACGTGGCCGGCACCTCTCCAGATTTTAGAGGGTTTTCAGACCGTTTGATGGCCGTTGCTTTTTAAACAGTCACCTGGCTGAGACATGAAACTCCTCTTTTGCTGCCGGTGGAGGCCACTGACGCTTTCCAGCTCCATGTGGCGCTGGAGACTGCTGAAACCTGCCAGTGCTGCAGCATTTCTCCAGCCTGTGGCCTGTAGCTGGTCTGAGCAGGAGCTGGGGCCACATGTTCCTGCTGTCCGAGAGCTTTTGACTGTATCTTTTTAAAGAGGTGAAAAAATACCCTCAGCAAAAGAACTATTAAAAGGATTAAGACTTTTTCTTTTTCTCTCCTTTTTTCCCCTCCCCCCCCTCTTTCTTCCTTTCCCTTCTACCTAACTTTGGATTGTTTGGGGTTGTTGTATTTATAACGTGGGATAACTTCTGTTAACGCTGTCATGCAGTATCCACTGAACGAAAAGGTACATAGATGTTTTCTGCCGCCCTCCCAGTCCCTGATTTTTCTGCTGGTAATGCTCAGCGGGTGAGCTTCGAGCCTGTTGTGTTCTCCTAGAGTTTTCCCAGTGGTTTCTGTAGGGCCAGAGCTTCTCTCAAGGAAGATGAATTTCAGAATTGGTAAACAAAAAAACCACCACAACTTGCTATTGAAGCATCCCTTTGGACTGGGGGATTTTTGAATTCAAAAAAGCAACAAAAAGGCAAAAGGAGTCGATGATGCATCAACAGTGTGTGTGTACATAGGGTTATAAAAGGGTTTTAATGGTATGCTTTGAATTTTTGTTTTTATTGTGTGAAAATGGTGGCGGTTCAGCTGTGCCAATGCTTGCAGGCTGGACTACTGTGCTGGATTTGCTCCCGTGTTAGGAGGGTCCTCACCTACCCGATGCTGGTAGGAGGCTACAGCCTCTCCAAATCTAGCAGGGAAGCACTAAAAGCAGCAGTGGGATTAGCCTCCATTCCCGAGTGCTCGGATTGCTGCAGAATTGATGCCTGCAGCTGGGCTGATCCTCTGATCCCTGCTGTCCCCCAGGGGAGGGCAATTGGGAAACAGAAGGACTGGGGAGCAGGAGGCTGCTGCTACGGTGGCTGGGAGCTGAGGATTGCATCACGCCATCACCGCTGTATCAGGCCCATCTCTCACCCACCGCCTGAAGCCTGACAGAACGATTGCCCCAAGCCCATCTTCTCCCTTGGCAGAGATGTCAGAAATCTCTACCATGCTACAGTAAAAAACCAAAACAAAACAAAATAAAACACCCACAGACATCTTTTGGAAGGGAAAAAATTCCTTTGAGCGGGGACATCTTCCACCGCACTCGTTCCTTTTCAAGGGTGCGGAGGTACAAGGAAACACAGGATTTGGGCGGGTGTCTGCAAACCCGTCCAGGCTTAATTCAGAGCCCCATCATTTCCATCCCCACTTGGTTTTAACGAGTCTTTGTAAATAATAGGAGGGAGGCTGGTGTGTCAGTTGGCATGTTAGGTGGCATTAGTTGCCCAGGAAGGGGTACCAGCCCAAGCAAGGGTTTCCAGCATAGACCCCAAATCCTCCCCCACCAACCTCCCCCATCTTAAATTGGGGAAAAGGAGGAAAACTCCTCCTGGGTCCGCATTGCCCGTGCATGGGGGTTTTTACTAAAGGGGCTTACCTGCAGGGCTGGGCCAGGGGAGAGGTGACGGCGGGTGATAGAGTGATGCTGAGGAAGAGGTTTGGGCTGCTCCCGGTGCTAGAGGTAGGAGAGGCAGGCGGCGGGGGCTGGCAGGTGGGGGCCTTCCGGGAAGGGAGGGGGATGCTGTCACACAGCTAAAGCCATTCTTGGCTTTCAGCATTCGAAATAACCCCGGGCTGGGGTGTGGGGGGGGTTTACACCCTTTTTATTAAACTATTGAAAGAAAACATCACCAACACTGAGAAATTCCTCATTTCCCACAAGTTTGTGTTTTTTTTGTTGTTTTTTTTTTTAATCTTTTCAGTAGCTGAACAGTTGGGAAAATGGTACAACCTTGGTGGCACGCCCCCAATACCCCCCCCACACACGCACCTGCTCGTAGCCCTTAGCAGAGCGCACCATAGGTCTCCCGGGGTATGTACAGTTGTACTTTAATTGTGATTTGAATGGTACATTTCCTCTGCCCACATCTCCTCCTGCCTGCTTCATCTCTCGCTGTGTGGACCGTCGCCCCCCGTTTCTGGTGGAAACAGCACTTTGGGGCAATGTCGTACTGTGTGAGTGAATTCCACCTTATGATTTTTGGGTTTTTCAGCCCCGTCCCTTTCTCTGCCACCCTCCCTTTGGATTTCTGCATTTTTTCTGCAGAAACAAAATAACAAGACCTGGTACCCTGAGTCTCAACCCACTGTGGATGTGCTATTTAGAAAACACATTTGTTGTAATGTGTGTGTATATATAAATATATATATATAATGAATATATCAAGAATATTTCTAAATAAAGTTTTACAAAGCAGCCTCCACTTGCTGTCTGCCTCTCTCCCACCTCATCGTTCGGATCCATCACTACTTTGGTATTTCATTCCTGGGCATTGCAGGGTGAGAATGCCAGGATGGCCCATCCCCAGCCATCAAAAGTCATAAACAGGCAGCAAAAGCCTCGCAAAAGGATCTACTAAATTTTTTCTTGCTTGGCTCATGCCGTCCAGCCTGGGCTGGGCTTTTGCAGAGACAGCAAGTGGGAGGAAGAGTGCATGGGCCGGCAGGAAGGAAGACGGGCGGTGAAGCAATCCCCCCGCCACAGGCGAGCGTTACCAGCCGTGGCCACATTACCCCCAGCACATTATTTGCAGGTCCCCCAAAGGCTCCGATGGTCCTTTCCCCTCTTTCAGGGAGCGGGAGGGTGTGGGGAGAGGGCTGCCAGGGGCAATGTTGCTTTCCTTCACACCCCAGCAGTGTTGGGCCCCAATTTAATAGGCAATGACAGTAATTCCTCTTTTTTTTTAAAAAAAAAAAGAAGTTGTTATCACAGCCATGTGCACAAATACTTGAAAAAATGATTGAGCTGGTAACATTCGTTACGGAGTGTTTACAGGCTGAGTGGTCCATTGAACGTGTGTGTGTGTGTATTTTTATATATATATATATAAAAAACTACAGCACCATGCTGCTGACGGTTGCCAACACCATACCCATAGCATGGAGCAGGTGAACAGGAATGGCATTGCAGGTAAATTCTTGTCTTTAATTTCTATGATTTGCAGAGTCATTACCTACTTAAACAGGGTCTTTTGGAGCATCCCTTGCTTTTTAAAAGCATCCACCCAAAAGCTGAGCTGCTAAAAACCCCGGACCTCCCCAGGCCTGCAGCCAATGCTTGCTTTTAAAGTTTCTGCATGACATTTCCCCCTGGGTGAAAGAGAGGGGGCCCCTTCCCATGCTCCAGCTTGGGGGGTGCAGGGAGCCCCATCCATACTCAGCCCCACGCTAGGGACGTGCCCCTGCCCCCCAGCCAGGCTGAGCAAAGCCTTCCACAGCGGGGCTGGGCTGGTTTCCAACCTGGGCGCTGGGACAAGGCATGGGGTGGGTGTGGGGCAGCCTGTGGCTGCTGGGTGTTTATCTGGGGTCCAGCGATCATGGCTGCGCAGCTGGTTTAACCCATGTCTGCTGTCCTGCTGCCAGCCCAGCAAGAACTGATAGCTCGTGCGCCGTTTATCTCTCCCTCTCACCTCCCAGCCCTCTCCCTCTCTCCTTCCATTGCCAGGTCAATTCTCCTTCCACCTCCCCCTCCTGCTTTTTTTCCTTCTTAAATTAAAACATCCTTCATGGCCATGCGGCCTTTGCCACCAGCTAAGGGAAGAACATCCTCAAGGTGAAGGTTTCAAACCACTCCCTGCACATATATATTTAATATAAAATAGAATCATAGAATGGTTTAGGTTGGAGGGGACCTTTAGAGGTCATAGAATCATTAAGGTTGGATCATCTAGTCCAACCGTCAAACCAACACCCCCAGGCCTCCTAAACCATGTCCTGAAGTGCCACATCCACATGTATTTTCAACACCTCCAGAGATGGTGACTCCACCACTTATTCCCTGGGCAGCCTGTTCCAATGCTCGACAACCCTTTCAGTAAAGAAATTTTTCTTAATATCCAATCTAAACCTCCCCTGACACAGCTTGAAGACATTTCCTCTCATTCTATTGCTAGTAACTTGGGAGAAGAGACCAACACCCACCTCACTACACCCTCCTTTCAGGTAGTTGTAGAGAGTGACAAGGTCTCCCCTCAGCCTCCTTTTCTCCAGGCTAAACAACCCCAGTTCCTTCAGCCGCTCCTCTTAAGACTTGTTCTCCAGACCCTTCACCAGCTTTGTTGCCCTTCTCTGGACACACGCTCCAGCACCTCAGTAACCTTATTGTACCACCAGTGCTGAGTACAGGGGCACGATCACTTCCCTACTCCTGCTGGCCACACTATTCCTGATACGAGCTGGGATGCTGTTGGCCTTCTTGGCCACCTGGGCACACTGCTGGCTCATGTTCAGCCAGCTGTCAGCCAGCACCCCCAGGTCCTTCTCCGCCAGGCAGCTTTCCAGCCACTCTTCCCCAAGTAGTGTTGCATGGGGTTGTTGTGACCCAAGTGCAGGACCCGGCACTTGGCCTTGTTAAACCGCATACAGCTGGCCTCGGCCCATCGATCCAGCCTGTCCAGGTCCCTCTGCAGAGCCTTCCTACCCTCAAGCAGATCAACACTCCTGCCCAATTTGGTGTCATCTGCAAACCTACTGAGGGTGCACTCGATCCCCTCATCCAGATCATTGATAAAGATAGTAAACAAGACTGGCCCCAAAACCAAGCCCTGGGGAACCCCACTCGTGACTGGTCACCAACTGGATTTAGCTCCGTTCACCACAGCTCTCTGGACCCTGGTGATGGGGAGGCCCTGGGAGCTGCTGTGCTGGGACAGGCTCTGGGGATGTGTCCCCAGCTGGGTGGCCAGTGCTGAGGGAGAATCCCCAAGTCAGGGAGCATCGTCCTCCCATCGCCCTCTGGGCCTCGCCACTGCTCTGCCACCAGGTTGCAAATGTCACAGAAGGCAGCAGCCATGTTCTGCCTTTCTGTTTTTCTTTTTTTTTTAAGTAATTTTTGAAAGCTCTTCCCACTCTTGTTTTCTGATGGAAAATTTCATTCACTTCCCATCAAATGGTAATTTTTTTTACAACCATGCTGCTCTGTGGATTCAAATACATGGGGAAAAAGCCCCCAACAAACCATTTTCTTCTCTGTTTATACAAAACAGAGAAGAAATTGGGAAAAGCACCTTAGGGTCCTGGTTTCACTGCACAGATGTGATTCGCTCAGGGGGAGAGCAATGGCCTGTGTGCTGTAGGTGGCAATGCCTTAGCTGGGATGGGACTGAAGTTCATTTCTCACCGCTTTTGGCATCATTGGTGGCATCACAAGGTGATGAGGGTTCTGGCCTGTCTCCTACTGTGGGAAATTTTCTGGAAAATACAGATTTCTTCACAAACTTGAAGCAGGTGCATTTAGAGGGATTTTGTTTGCCTACATTTCTATCATGTCACAGAACCTGGTGACATTCAGGCTCCTGGTGGCTGACAAATCCCCCTTAACATTACATGGATGACACTGGGGAGCAGGAATGGAGGGGACGTGGCATTGAGATAAAACAGAATTAAAAAAAAAAACCAGAGAAGGTGGGAGGGATGTGTACATCCAAGATAATGAAACAAGAAACACAGAAAACCAGAGTCACCCAAAAATTTGGGTAGCTTTTATTTTCAAGCCTCATTATCTGGTTTTAATTACTGCCTTTCTGGCAAAGCCAGGGCAGCCTGCACTGGCACCCCTGCCTGGGAACACCACCAAAGCCAAGAGCAAGGACCTGCTTCATTAAGAGCATTCCCACATTATTGAATTAAATATGCTTACAGAAATGACAGGACCCAAACATTCCCACCCCAGCAGACGATGAGAAAGCTTCGCCTCTTTGCTATCACAGGCCGGTGACAAGAGGAGGGGGTAATTTATGGCTCTCTGGGACTGCTCGATCCACTCCTCGTCCTCCGGCTCGTCCCTGATGTTCCCACCGCCGCACAAAGGCTGCAGCCAGCCGGCAGTGCCCATGGGACGCTGTGCTGTCACACGTGGCGAGGAGATGAGTAGCAAGCAGGATCCTCTTTCTCCTCCCAGCCCTTTTCTTCCTCTCCAGTCCTCCTGCCTCTCCTTTCACCTTGTTTCATGCTCCCTGTTTGTTTTTTTTTTTTCATTTTCCACCTAAAAATTGGTGATGGGGTGCTGGGGGAGCCAGGAGGGTGCCTGGCTTGAGGGGGGCTGGGCATGGATGGGTGAAGATGGGGATGCTCTGAGACCCCAAGGGGCTCAAGACGGGGGACCCGCACCACTGATGGGGATGCAGGAAACCTCCCATGGGGGGTCCAGCAGGCACTTTCAAACTTGTCCCCCCTGGTAGACATTCCTTTTCCCCTGATCTCAGAGCTATTCTCAGCCGCCCCGGTGACCTTTCCGGGGAACAATTTACTATTGTGTTTTGGTGAAGCCTGGCCTCTATTTTTACACTCTGTTTTGCTGATGCGGGCACAGGGAGTGAGTCGGGAATCCAGGAGGAAATGGGAGGGAGCGTCTGGAGCACTGCTAAAACTGGCCCGGCACTTTGATGTGCTGGGGCCAAGCCCAGCCGGCAGCATGCTGTGGGGCCAGGGGCTTCACTCCCTGCCCATCCCTCTGGTAAATGCCACATGGCACCAGCTTAATCCAGCTGTGCCACGGTGGGAATGGGTTGTGGCAAAGGGCTTGTGGTGAAGAGACCAGTAAAGCCGCGGCAGTACCGTGCTCCTTGGTGTGTGCACAGTGCAAAATGTAAAGCAGCTTTCTGCTGGTGTCACATTGCTTAAGGGATGCTGGAAACAAGGGGAGGAGGTGACTTGCTGACTGGGCTAGGAGAGGCTTAGGGACTTGCCCAGGGACGTTCAGGAAAGCCATGGCAGAGCATCCTGGGTTGCATCATGTGCAACGAGCAGGTTGACAGCAGGCAGAGGTGCCGGTGGGTTTTCGTGTGAGGAGCTGTTGAGCTGTGGTCCTCCCTGATGTGGGACCCTGAGCTGGGCTTGGGAGCATGAGTGGCTCCAAAATACCCTGGGCTGCGAAGCAGGACAGCCTGGAGAGTGGCTGGGAGAGCATGGCTGCCCATGTGCCCTGATCACCCTGCATCCACGGCGGGGAACGCCAGAACACCCGGCCCCAGAGGTTTAGCTGAGGAGATGGCCAAGCCCTGGGGAGGCGAGCAGGGTCAGCCCTTCTGCAGGTGGTCTGCTTCCACCACCATCACCACCCGCAGCACAGCCCCCAGGGTAGGGGTAGCACCCTGCTGCCCTGGGGCTTGCCCAGAGCCCACCAAAACCAGAGTCAAGGTCCTCCAGCACGTCCAAAAGGTCCAGTCATGGCCTCACCCACCACCCATCCATGGCTGCCTGGGAGGGCACGTGAGCAAGGGGATGCTTTACAGCAGCTGTCCCATCTCCAGAGCACTTCACTTGCACCCCACCAGCAATACATCCATTCACACACTGCTGGAGCCGAAATAAAACATGTCAACACCCTCTGAGTCGTGTGTCTTGCAACCATCCAGCAACACAGCACTGCTTCTCTGAGCACCCGGTCTGCCCTGTCCCTGGGAATGGTGTTGAAACGGGAGCTGGAGGCTGGATGGGGCGGCCTGGGGAGCAGCCGGAGCCACTTAGCAGCATGCTGCTGTGGGTGGGAAGCTGCTGCTCGGGGTCCGGAGGGCTCTGTTTGGGCTTGGCGGGCATGCAGTTGGTGTGCTGATGCTCTGTGGATGATGGGCCAGGGAGCAGGCGAAGAACAAGCCTGGCTGCGGCTCCAACGTGGGACATCACGGGAGGTGTGTTAGCAATCACGCATCGGCACAGACACTTGTGTGCACAAGGAGTCACAAACATACTCACACCCCACAAATACCTGTTCACGCACAAGCTCATGCACATGACAGGTAAGCGTGCTCACAAATGCACAGCCCGCGTGCTTCTACACGTGTGATGGTGCACAAATATGGTCACAAATGCATACACTCATTTTTGCACATCCTATGCCTGTGGGCGCATCTGTGGATGCACCTCTAAGAACGTAGTCTTAAATACACGTTTTGGGCAGATGGGCACATGGAATCCTGCACGTGTGGTCAAGCCACCCAAGTCCATGGCATGCTCGCACACGTGTGTCCCCTGCCCCTTGCACGCTGCCCCGCTGGCTGTCCCCACCATATGAAACACCAGGGTGGTTTTGCTTTTGGTTGCATCAGCAGAAATCACTCCCAAGCTGCTCCCTGCCTCATCCTAGCAAACTCCAGGGTGCTTTTCCCCTTCTTCCAGGTCAGGCAGCACCAAACCTCCCCAAGAAAGTACCGGATGCTTTTCCTAGGATGTTTTCTAGGGTGGCAGGAACGGCTGGGCTTGCCCAGTGTGCCAGAGGCGACGGCCGTTGCTCCTATCTTGGCAGGCGCTGGCGGGAGGGCAGTCTGCCCGGCCCTGGGGGCCACCCTCCAGCTGGCTCGTCCCGCTCCGAGCTGCCCCCCTCTATCTTGCTGCACGCAGGCAGGGCGGGATGAAGTCCTACAGCCGCGCGCACCAACAGCCCTGGACAGGCACCACGAAGGGCGTGTGAGCAGGAGCGCGTTTTGTCCCCTCCAGCAGTGACACTGCCCCAAGGTTGGTGGCATTGCCCCAACGACGGCGACGCCGTCGCCACCACCCTGCGCGCTTGGGTCTGCTCTCCAGCAGTTGCTCACGGCTGATGTCCGCGGTGCGGTGGCCTGGTGGGGGTCCTGGC